>JAUZST010009594.1:0-12886 GCA_034779995.1 Parotocinclus haroldoi | reverse complement strand
GTGTTGTTTATATATATATATATACACACACACACACACACACACACACACACACCCACACATGGGGTCATGGGCCAGCCGGTGCCCACTCGGCAACTCAGGAACAACCCTAGACGGGGCACCAATCCACACACACATGCAGTCACGCCCACAGTCACACAATAAGGGTCACTTTAGAGGCACCATTTAACCTAACTGGCATGTCTTTGGCATGTCCCGGACTATTTGTAAGGGTTAAGATGGCGTTCTGTACTCACTGCATTAACAGCACATGTCTCGCTCTCTGTTTCTCTATAATTAACCTTTTTCACATTTTTGATCGGGAGATGAACCATGCTCTGGAAACAAAGAGCCACCCTTGTGTGTAGTGAAACCATGGCAACCAGTAAGCTTGTTGCAAATGCAGGGTGCTTAACAGCGGTGTCAACAGTTAGGAGTGGTTTTGCCTGCCATTTCCTGGGCCTTGTTATTGGGGGCACCTGTGGAGAAGTGGGCTGTGGTTCTGTCATCTCATATCTGTTAACAGTGAGCCAGTCAGTGTAGGAGTGCAAAGCTGCTTAGCATTGTAGTCGTTTTAGGTTTGGTTTTGTCTCTGTACAAAGTGCGCAGCCACATTCCAAAGTGGGCAAGATAGAGACTGGAACACTCTGGGCTTGTTTACCTCATCATACGCTTGTCATACCCGTACCAACACCCAAGAACTGGTAAAAGAAACAGATCGGCATCGTAGAAAAGTCCCAACTGAGTCCGTTTTCAACCCTGAGCACTTCTGCCATCATGGGTAACCCCCAGTGGCTATGACGAGGTCAAACCGAAGACGGATCGGACCGACCACCAAGGACTAAAAGCAACTGGTCCCTGACTTCAAACCCTTTTGATTGGGGAAGCCCACTTGGCAGCTCATTGTTTACAAGCCAATTTCCAGCTGAAGTTTACAGCCTAGAGTCCATCAGACATCTATCTGTCCATCTATCTGTCTGTATTTCTGTCTGTCTATCGACCCGCCTGCCCGCCCATCTGTCTGTCTGCCTCATACCATTACCTCTGACATGTTTCACCCCCCTACCTTTCCATGTGAGTAACCTAGCGTTACCCAGGCAACATCTATTGTACCGACTCACATCTAACAATAGCAGTAAAGGACTGGACTATGGACCAGAAGGTCTAGAATTCAAGCCCAGCACTGCCAGGCTGCCACTTTTGGGTCCTTCAGCAAGGCTGTTGTCCCTCCAAGCTTACAGTACAGGTGTCCAAAAGTCTTAGGCCACCATTAGATTAGCTGTTAGATGACCAATGTTTTTGGAATGCTATACTGACCTCATATCATTATTTCTCAGATGCTTTATTAGAAATCAACCAGACTAGTTAGTGTTAGTGTTTCACCCCCTTCTGCTTCGGTAATAGCAGCAGCTTTTTGCTTTTTGGCAGCTTTTTGCTAAGTCGACCCTATTATAGTTCGAAGCACTTTGCTCAGGAATGGTCTTTTTGGAAGGGGAGCAGCCCAGGAACCACAGAGTGAAAGGTTATATAAGATCAGAGGATTATGGTGTGTGTGACAAGTTTGAAATTGCTGGGTCCAGTCGTCGACAATGTATTTATCTATGGCAATTAACAAATAACAAATCGAAAGGTGGCCTAAGACTTTTGCACAGTATGGGACCAGTCATCACGGGCATCGCTCCTACGATCAGTTCAGCTGAACTTGAATTCCCATCCACTCTGCACTGAACATGCTGCTTGCTTACAGACTATCTAACGGAGCTATGTTCTGTCACCGTTATTCCTGCATTAGCGTGATCTCCTATCAAGCTGTAATGTCTCCTCCCTTTTGTGCGGCATTTCTGATAGCGAATGAATGATGGCTTAGCTCTGGCCCACATACTGCCACAGAAGGACGGCGATGACTTACACGGCCTGAACTGAAACCGATGGGTCACGCTTGGTCCAGAATAGAGAACAGTCATTGTGGGCCACTCCGGTCCAGTTTGACATGCCTCTGTTCACCCCCATGAATATAATCATTCCTACTTAATCAGCAGAATTGAGTTTGCATCTCATTTGCGTAATCGAACAACCTTCTTTGCCTTTTCGTTTGCTTTTCAGATGATCTTATTTCATCTTATTTGTCATCTCTTCGTATCCCTTTCGAAATCTCCCCTCACTTTTGTGAGCAGTGGGCCTCGGTGGCTCAATTTCGTTATGACCCTTTAATGTGGCTGGGCCAAATTTGGCACGCGATACAGTTGCTTTCATCATAACTGAGCCACAAGTGCCTAATCTGCGCTCTGGGATGCAGCCACTTATCTAATAGAGTTAAATTACAAGGGTATATTGAACTGTATTTAAGCCCGGTGCATGAAAGGCCCGATTCCAATCCTCGTATCTGTTCGGGTCTTTGCTCTAGCTGTTTAATGGCGATCAAAAATCAGCTGGCGTCTGCTTTCAAGCGGACTGTGGGATACAGAAGACTAGGAAAAGAACGGGCGTTGCATCCTGACAATATGGCTCGGGCTTGCGCTGAGCCATGAGTCTGTGGAATCTGGAATGCTAAAAATAAGTCCGCTTCCATCTCCTAACGAATGGCACTCTTAAAACAACGTCGGCCTGTTTAGCTAAAAGGACAAGTAAGCAGCAACGTCCACGTCCCTCGGCGCAGGCGTCTGCAAGGAAAAGAAAGGGGGAAATAGACGGGCTCTGACGTCAAAAGCTTTGCCGTGGAAGTCATTTCCTTTTATAGCCATGCTCTCTCTCTGGTACATTCCTTCCTCGAGCTGGATTCGTCTGAGCAGCCCAGGAAGAACAAGGCCTCCCTGGTCATGACGTAAACGCAGCGAGAGACACAGGGAACGAGGGAAAAATCCCCTACTAGAGCCGCATACTTTTACTTTTAGTCTGAAACTTTTAATTATAGTAACTCGTACTCGCCTGGCCAGCTAACACGAGGCTCATTTCTAATACGACCATCTAATCTAGAGCGCTGCCGTTCCCAGCTCTTCGATCCAGAGGACCTGGTTCCAAGCAAGTTTTTTTTTTTCCCCCCCAGTTTTTACAGGAAGGTTAAACGGGATAGCGAGGGACGGAAACCACCCCTTTTTCACCCACACTGAGAATTTCTGACCACAGATGCAACGGATTTGGCAGGCCCAGCCTCTGATTTCAGTCGTCCACACCCCCCTCCTCGTTTCTCATACTTTATTTTGTGACCACGCTCTCCGCGGAGCCGAGTTGTTCTTGGCACCTGAGCACTTTTGACAGGCCTTAACAGCACCTTCGCGCAGGCAGAACAGAAAGCAGACGTGTTTCCATGACGCTCTGTGCTTTGCGCAACCCCCTTTAACGCGCTGCCTCAAGCATGAGGCCCGCTCGCACCTTTCTGAACTGCACACCTTAAAAATGTGCTGCGAGGCGGCAGAGAGGCTCGCTTAAACGTTCCTTCTTGGAGCGTTGAATTGCTCCTTGAAACGTCCTCAGGACGCAGGTTTGCACTCTATTACCGACACCGTCGCAATATCGCTGGGGTTTTTATTGAGCCCATGGCTAGTGGACTGTCCTTATGTTGGACTGGCAGCTTAATGACTGAAATTGAGAGTCTTCTTTTCTCGTAGTCTAGCAGTTTGAGAGGCCCAATTAGCGTTGCATAAGCCATGGCTGCTATTTGTTCCTCTTTCCGCATTGCTATTCATTACAGTTACGGCAAGTCGTTCATGCAGTATCTATCAATCACTGCAATGGCTGTTTGCTCTCAGGTGTATCTAGATAAAGGTTTATTAACAGACGAGTGGGGTTAAAGTGCAACACAAGGGACTCTAGACAGTTAAACATTAATACAATTACTGGACAAGAGAGACTGACCACCGGGCCAATCAGCCATTAAGAGAAACAAAACAGCAAAGGTAAAGTCAGTTTGTTCTTCTGCATCAGTTTAGATACTTTGCTAGATGATGCTTTATGGTAAACACGTTTCATACGGTATGGCACAAAATTCTTAACTTGCATTTTTAGAACACCTGAAACTCACCAAAACCTTTGCGCCATGTTTACGGCCTTTCAGGGGGCGCCACTGTGGCTCGCTTCACAGCAAGGAGGTCCCGGGTCCAATCCCAGGGTGGAGCGGCTTGGGTCCTTTCTGTGTGAAGTCTGCATGTCTGCGTGGGTTTACTTTGGGTACTCCCACGGTACAAAGACGCGTGCGTTAGGCTGATCGGTGTCTCTAAACTGGCATTGACTTTAATGTGTATGTCTAACTAGTCCAGATTTAACCTCGTGTGTGTCGCTGAAATGGCCACTGATGCCGATAGCGGCGTAAAGTAAACCAAATAAACAAACTGCCTTTCAAGACTGCGATTCTCTGTTCTCCCTGGCTCTCGCTCGTATGAGTTTTCTGGCATTCAGATGTGAATAAAATATATGTAAGGCATCTTGGGCCGTTAGGCAAACGGAAAGTAGCACTGTGGACGTTAAACAGCGCATGCTTGTGCATGGACAAAAGTATTAGGACACCACACCTGCTTCATGAGACCCCGTTCTAAATCCATAGGCACTCCATAAGTGGAGTTGGTTCCCCTTTAAGGGCTTCCAGTATTAAGGGAAGACTTTCTACATGATTTTAGGCTGCGTCTGCGGGAATTCATCCAGAAAAGTGTTTGTGAGATCAGATGTCTGATGCTGGACCACAGGGCCTGGTTTTGGCATTCTCCATCCTAGTTCATCCCAAAGATGTCCAGTAGGGTTCAGGTCAGGGTTGTGTGCGGGCCGGTCAGGTTCTTTGCTTGCTTTCCTTGCTTTGTGCCCTGGAACAGAAAGGGCCTCCCCCAAAACGGAAGTGTACAATTGTCCTGAATCTCTTCCCTTCACTGGGACAGAGGGCCCATAGCATTATTCGTTATTCCTCCTCCACCAAACCTAGCACAATACAGTCAGGCAGCTAACGTTCTCCTGGTTCTCCTGGCATTCGCCAAAGTCAGACCGAACCGTCAGACTGCCTGATAGCGAGGCGTGATCCATCGCTCCACAGAACACATTTCCACTGCTCCAGAGTCCAGTTTCGGTGTGCGTTACACCACTTTCCATTGTGCTTGCCGTTGTCAGGCTTGCATGCAGGTGCTTGGGCATGGCTAGTTCCTTGGCTTTATGCACCTGTGGCAAAATGAGACACCTTGAGTTCCTTCATGAAGAGGCGTGTCCCAGTACTTTTGTCCATTTAATGTATTACAAAGCAAGCAGTTCTGGCCCGACCTTTGGACTGTTCCACCCAACAAAGTGGGACGAACACATGCTGTCAGAGGCCCAGGCTGTTCCTGTTATGACTATTAGGCCCAGTCTTAAAGAACTGTTAAACAGCTGTGTGTGTGTGTGTGTGTGTGTGTGTGTGTGTGTGTGTGTTTGTCATGTCAGGCACAATAAGAGCTTCCGTCCACCCAAGCATAATACACCCAGTGGCTAGCTATTTGCTTTAAACAGACTGTCTCTGTTGTTATGGAAACAGATCCTGTGTGTATGTGTGTGATTTAGAAAAAAATGTGCTTTGACAGACTCTCTCTCTCTATATATATATAAAAAAGAAGAACTAAGTGAAGGGTGAAACTCTGGCCTCACAGCAGCTCTCAAAAGCCTGCATACGAAAACAAGAAAAGAGCATAACAGTAATTAATTAGAAAAGAAAACCTTAACTATAGGATGGATCCAAACTATTTTGCGGTGCATATCGTGTGTGGTGGTTTAACCGGCCGTTATGTGTGTTCATGCACGTATTATTGTGTGTCAGCGATCATGTAGGCTCCCTGGCCATTTTATTAGGTACGCTGGCACCAACACACATTTCGAATCATTTGGAACCCCTCGGGTCAGAGTGAACTGGAGCATTGTCTCAAATCACCTTTACAGTGTTTACAGATTAGCTTCTACGGCCAATCCCAAATTGCGCAAGCCTTAGGGCGACAGCGACGAGGAAAAACTGCCGAAGCATTATAAGGGTGGACCAAGAGTCTAAAAGGGTGGCTCCACTTGGGACGCGTAAATGGCAGCAGCTCGACGCATTTAGGCGTGCAGACATGGTTAAGACGAGCAGCTCAAGTGCAAACCGAGCATCAGAATGTGAAAGAGAGGCGACCTAAGTGACTTTGAACATGCCATGGGTGGTTTGCTCCTAGACGGGCTGGTCTGAGGATTTCAGAAACTGCTGATCTACGGGGATTTTCACACACAGCGCCATCTCTAGAGTTTACAGACAGAGATAAAACATCCAGTGAGGGAGGTTCTCTGGGTGACAAGTTGTTGATGCCAGAGATTCATGCTCGCAGAAAGGCAGCAGTGGCTCGAATAACCGCTCGTCCCAACCGTCGAACCTTGAAGCAGATGGGCTACAGCGGCGGAGCGCAACAGCAAGCACAGGCAGCTGCACGGCCTCGCACGTCGGACGATCGCAAAATGTCGCCAGGTCTTGATTTCTGCTTCGACACTTTCAGACGAGGCCGGATTTGGCGTCAACAACCCGAACGCATGTCAGCAACGTTGACGAAATGAAACACTTAAGAGTAAATTGGTGCAATTAGGGACCATACGAGATCCTCAGGCTTTGCGAAATCGTAATCCGCGCCTAGTCTAGCTGTAGGTGTGAGAGGGTGTCAGACTTTAGCCTCTTCAAAATCTTATCAGAGTCTTTTTCGAAAGCCGTCTAAGATACACTCAGCCTTACGTAAGGGCAGAAATAAACAGATAATGGAACTTGTAAATAACACGCTGACCTAAAGTCAATACCACAGATAACAGACTGGGAACACACGTACATGGGGAGCATGCTGTTGTGCGTCTTTTATGCCCTAATGCGCTGGATTTGCACGTCCAGGGCCTGCAAAAAACAAAAAAAAACCCAACGTTTGATGTCCCTTAACATTTACAGCATTTAGCAGACGCCCTTATCCAGAGCGACTTACAATTCATACAGTCTTACAATCCAAGCAAATGTGGGTTAAGGGCCTTGCTCAGGGACCCAGAGGTGGGATCTGAACCCTGGACCTTCTGGTCCATAGGCCAGTACCTTAACCACTAGGCCCCCACAGTTATATTTGAACATGCTGCTCGGTTCTGACGTGCTTTACGCACTGTAAAAGCTTGGCTCAACATCCGAATAGAATTTAAAGCGATGAATAACAATTAGAAATATAGTATTCTCTAGGTCCAGTAAGTGGATTACACTGGGTCCGGGTGTATTGTTATTAAATAAAGGACTGCTATTTTAGGCCAGTATTGTCAGAGTGGTGTGTTCAGAGTTTACACAAGTCCTTTTCTAGGGAAGGATTGATGCACCAATTCAACTGTTGTGCTTAGTGAAATGGACAGAAATCCACTTCCGTCTACAAGTACCATCCTGTTTTGGGATAGGAGTGTATTTTTTGACAGCACCGACCCATGTTGGTTATCTCACAGGGACACGGGGACGCCGCGCCGCTCGTGTTTCGTGTTGGGTTTTGAACAAGAGACAGAAAATAGGGCAAGTCAAGTCAGGCTTTTCACATAATTTGCATTTATTTATTTTTTTGTTAATTAAGAATAAACCCATCGGTTTGTCGCAACACTTCTCGTACCTCGACAGGCAAGGATAAATAAGTACAAAATATTGCTATTGCTTTAATAAATACTTAATAAATACATTAGTTACGTCTATACAATTACAAAAAAAAAAAAACATTGCAAACGAAGGCATCCTACTACGGAAATACTGTACTGTTACAGTCCCTGATTTAAAAAAAAAAAAAAAAGAAAAAAGAAAGACAAGTCGCCTTGAGTAAAGTTTAAAAACGTTACACAGCTAGACAGGTCTTGTCCAAGCCTAAAATTATAAATACCTTGTCTTACACTTGCTGTATAAATTACAACAAAGGGAGCTTTTATTTTTACCAAAAGGCTGTCGAGATCTAAGCCATTTTTACAAAATAGGCACATGAGATCATAATGCTTTGGTTAAATGCTACATTTCTCCCAGTATTGGTATGTAAAGTGCATTTCTTAGTGAGGATGTGTAATAGCTATCATCTTTTCAAGTCTGTCACATTGCTGGTTGGGTAAAAAAAAAAAAATAATAAAAAATACTAAATGTGTCATCTGACTGTTTGGAATGGTCATAAGCTTCACTTATGTCACTACCAGTAGTTATGACACCAATCTGGCAACGGTTGCCTTCTTCCAATGTCTTCTTTGGTACAAATTTGCCATGGCAACTGAAGCAAAAGGAAGACACGAATGGTAGAAAGTACATAAACACACAATAGAAAATACATAGCTTTAGATTGTGAGTGTGTATTAAAATAAAATTCCCTATGGCCACTTTCTGTAAATAAATAAACCTACGATATTACGATTTCATTTTAAAACGATCGTTGATTGAAAAAGATGTCGATTTCTACATTGCAGGGAGTCCACTGACGCGGAAAGGCTGTTACTCAGAAACAGACATGCGGGCAAAGACGGTGAGGCGCTTGCCGCTTGGGTTTTCAAAAGTGGGCGACTCGGAGCCGCTAGTGCTCCCTGTGCTGCTGTAGCTCTCGCGGTCTGAAAGCGACTCGTCCGAGGCGAAGCGCTGCATGCTGGCGTGGCTGAAGCCGAACGCCCCGCTTCGGCTCTCCTTCCCCGTGCATTTGTTCGGCTGGAAGTTTGTTCCTTGGCCACACACGCAGCGCGAGGTCTTCTGAGCCTCCATTAGCAGTGGCAGGTTGTGGAGGTCGGCCTCTGGCCGGTTCTGTGAGAACTGAAACATCTCGCGCCCTGTGTCGTGGAAGGCAGGGGACAGGAGTTCGGTCGGTGGAGGGGACACCGAAGGGGCCCGGCTGAATCCCATCGACTCGTAGGGGGCCGGCGGTGAGGCACTGCGTGAGCCGAGGAAGCCAGCGAAGCTCACGCTTTGGCGAAGAAGTCGTGGGTTCTGGCTGGAAGGTGCCTGCGTCTTGTGGTTGAGTGTTTGCTGAGAGGAGGGCTTCTCCTCGTGGATGAAGTGGCAGCGACTTCCGTAGGGACAATATCCAAAGTTGTAGAACGTACGGCATGCCTCGGTTTTGTACTTCGGGTGCCGGTAAAGGCCTCGCAATTCGCTCTCGCCGTGCGCAAACTGACACTTGCTGCCGTATTTGCAGCTCCCGTTCTCTTGAAAGCTTCGACAAAGCTCGGTCTTATACCGGTTAGAAGGCTGAGGCGCCAGCGGCGGGAATCCGGGTGGCGGGGGAACGTCGAGCATCTTCACCTTGTTGTTGTTGACAGGAAGATAGTTGTCAGTCAGACTCATGGAGCGGTCGGACCTGAACGGGTACTGCGGTTTCCTTGGCACGTTCTCGCTCCATATGTCACAGGGCCAGCCAAGCGTCTCGTCACTTAGCCTCTCAGAGCTGACGCTCTTAGGGGAAAAGAGAGACGACGACTGACAGGGCAGTGCTGGTTCCTGAAGAAAATCGTCGTTGATACCAATTTTAATCAGGTCCTGAGGAGAAAAGACAAAAAGAGTAGGTTTAAATCTTCAAGTCCACACGGGCGAGTTCAGGCTAGATCGTTTTGCCACGTAGGACAGTGGGCTAAAAGCAAAACAGCAGGCTCGAGGACGTTTCAACACTCGCCCAGACAGAAAATAAGCAAGGCTGGGAGGTTTAGCTGGTGGTAACTTACCCGGATAATGCTGCCGTACGTGTCGGACATGTTGAAGTGTTCTGGGCGATAGCAGTTCGGACGGGAAGGACGCGTGGCAGTACGCGGCTCGATGCGAGTGAATGCGCTGCCTCCTTCTGCCTGTTTATATTCAGCCTACGTACGGTCTACGTAAACGGTTTCTTTTAGGGGGGCGTGTGTGAGTGTGCGTGTGTGCGCGCGCGTGTGTGTGTGTGTGTTTGTGTGTTTTTAACTTTTACGTTGGAGTTTTGCTGGAAGATTGTAGAACGTGAGCGCATTTACTGTAAGCTGTTGCTCTGCTTCTCTCTCAGTTTCTCTCTCAGTTCCACAGTTTTCCAAGCCTATGAAACAAGTGAATTATTAAAACTATAAAGGTGTTAAGTTCAGATTTCCTATCCGCTTTGTTCATTAATATCCACTTTAATTTTTAATATCACACCGCGTCTTTATGCAGAAAGTGTGTTGCGTGCTTTTAAACAGTCACGCAGATAACAAACGGATCAACAGTAACTGTTTAGCGGTGCGTTTTTTAAATTTTTTTTTTTAAAACGATTTTATTTGGAAGTGGACTAAAATTCACTTGGGTTATCTGTGAATGTAAAGTTTTTTTTTATCGTGTGCAGGGACATCTCACGAGCCTTCAAGCCCCTTTCCGTTCTAGCTGCAAGCGTGCTTTGTCGTTGAAATATATTTATAACTTCTTTATTTTTTTAACAATAATAACAACCGAATGAATGTGGGCATTGAATCAAATAAAGCGCTTTTAAAACGGTCTAGCTCACCGTCTAGTGAAATACAATTAAACTCTACACTTGGTCGTGATGTATTTCCCTAAAACTGAAAGTACAGTAGTACCAACATCAGTCCGTACCCTATAGAGACACCCCAAAAATGTCCAATTCAAGTCAAACAATAAGCCCTGGCTCACTTTTGATATCCTGTTACGTTTTCAAGGCGCCTGGTGGAGTCGAGGTTCTGTTCAAGCCAGTCAAGTTCTCCATCGAAAGTAGGCAAACCATTTTTGTTTCTTCTTCTTTTTTATTATATATATTTATTATATTATTGGAACCTGTAAATGTCATATTGAGAGCCAACCCGTTCCTCTGACCCCTGTTTGTCCGTGGAGATTCAAATATATATATATATATATATAAATATAGAGTTGACTAAAGAGAAAGGGGCGTCCACAAACTTTCGCCTTGATAGTTGCAGTGTCTGTCTGCAATGTCAGGAGTGACGTTATGACTAGTGCACATTTACATTTACGGTCAACGTGAGCTATAAACGCGCCGTTGGCTTATCAACCAGGAGCCACGGAATGATTGTACATCGTGTACTTTGGGTATAAAATATAAGACTCGGGATTAGTTTGAAATATCTGAAATAAAGAGCTAAAGGCGTTTTCTTCACTGTCTACTTAAAGCACATACCTTTGTTTCTGATGCATTTACCTAAGTGAAACTAGTAGCAAAACCGTGATGTATGTAAAACCTCGACAGATGGACTGTTGTTTACCATGCAGCGTCTGTCTGAGTCATGCTATGACTAGTGCACACATTCACATCTACCTTTACATTCAGAACAACTTACAGCTGATAAGTGTTTTTCAGTTCAACCAATTGGGGGTTATGAGCCGGTGCTCAACGACCCAACAGTGGTAGCTCGGCAGAGGTGGGATTTGAACCATACAACACATAGCAACGGTCGATTGATTACTGTACGGATCAAAGCATCAAAAATAACCACATCGGCGACTTAACGTATGTTGTTTGGAGTTTTCATTAAACATTGTACAGCGATATCACGATTCAGCACTGTCCTGTCATAATCAATGCCAGCTCATACATGTCACGGTCCGGGCTTTTCATACAGTACATAGTGTTGATTCCTGTCGGTTTGCTGAGTCATAATTGCACCCGAGCGTGCCGATGTGTCATCTTGATCGTAAGGATTGATGAGACGTTCTAAAGAACGAAAAGTACACTAATGACACAGCGCTGGTCTTGCAGTTTATCGTTTCAACGATGCAATCCGGCAAGTCATCGCCGCTGCTTAACCTCGAGGGCCGAGAGAACCCGGGCGTAAGTCAGATCTGTCACTGCGCCCAGGCAGGCTAAAAACAGACATGCCTTCTCATGTTCAGTTATTAATAACCCTCTTTCTCCCCGAGTCGTCCAGTTTGAACCTTTAAAAACAACACATGACACAGTCAAAATTTCCCTCGTGTCATGTAGATTTTTGGAGGTTTCCTTTCTGGGAGTCATCCTTGGAGTATGGAAACTTGCCCTCATGATCCACCGCAGGGTGTGCCCCCGTTTAGGGAATGTGGTCAAACTGAATGATATTGTAATCGCATTACAATAATCACACACAACACACTATTGTTGGATCCACATAGAATATTGCGTGACAGCGCGTCACGGGGGTGATAATGGGGGCACCCGAACTCGAATCGAGCCTGAATCCCTGAGGTACGAGCCAAGATGGTGAAGTAGTTAGGGGATGTCGGAGGGGAATCTGTACAGGTTTTGTGGGCCTTTTTTTTTATTCAGTCCTTCAGTGAATAAAATCCTTCAGTGATATCAGATGACGTGGCATAGGGCGGATAAAAAACAGTCAATCATTGATGATTAGAATCAGTCAGGTAATCAAATGTTATAATAAAGCTTATATAACCCGTCCTCACAGCGTAGCGGGCTAAATCCGTTTTTGTACAGCGGATGATCTGGCTTTGGATACTGCTGCAGGCATTTCGGACGACAACAGTAGGATGATATTCTATAATGTTAAAGCTATACAGCAGCCAAATAAATGTTTTTGAGACTCTAGTGGCCTAGCGGTTAAGGTATTGAACTGTGGACCAGAAAGTCCAGGGCCATTATCCGTGCAGTTGTGGCGCTCTGCGCGGTTTCCTTACTACAGCAATGTAAACAATGTCTCCAGGCAAAACATAGTATAAAATGATATACATGTAGCACCGCTGCCTCACAGCAAGAAGGCCCCGGGTTCAATTCCAGGGTGGAGTCTGCATGTTCTCCCCGCGTCTGCGTGGCTTTACTCCGGGTACTCCGGTTTCCTCGCACAGTCCAAAGACATGCGTGTTAGGTTAATTGGTGTCTTTAAAGTGGCCCATAATGTGTGACCGTGTGTGTGTGTGCCCTACGGTGGATTGGCGTCCCATCTAGGGTTGTTTCTGCCCCTGCACCCAGAGTTGCCGGGTGAGCACCCGCTGGCCCAT
>JAUZST010009593.1:0-12887 GCA_034779995.1 Parotocinclus haroldoi | reverse complement strand
ATCGAGCACAGAGTGTTCACTCGTATTCACCACACTTAATGTTCAACTTATTTACAAATTTCAGTGTCCCTCCGTTCTTATTAATTTTTTTCCAACGTTTATAAAGCACAACAGGTGACGTAAGCGGATATGCAAAGGCGAGTAAGACATAAATCGTGTGACACAACAAATCAATGGTGTGAACATTACATTGTATTTTTTTTTGAAAGCTGGTGATGTAGACATAGTGTGGAAAAAAAACGGTCAAATAAGATTTGATAAAAGAATGTGGTGACAAAATGAGTGTAAGCAGAAAGAGGAAAACATGATCTTTATTGCAGAAGAATGGATAAATAAATTTAATTAACTACATGAAGAAAAAGGGAAATGATTATAACAAGCCTCTGGCCCATGCTCAAGGTGTAATGGGCTAAAGTTGTGTGTTGCTCTTTAGATAATTACCAGAACTCTACAAAAAAAATCAGTTCATTCTAAATGAGGAATCTTCACAAAGCTGTTCCCTCCACGCAGCAATCACACACTGATATATTATCAGACAAGGAGTGTGGGAAAGAGTGGGTGTGGGAAAAATTACCTTATTTGCCATCTTTCAGCTGACGTGATGCCAACAGAGACTGGGCACTATATCAATTACATAATATATATTTTGTAAATAGAAATACAGTACATTATATCCCAGTGCTTCTTCAAAGCATTTAGAATGGCGCGAGTTTGTGACTTGTAGATTATCTGTCTATACATAGAATGCATTAACATTTAAAACTTGGAATAAGAATAATTTCTAATAGTCTTTGTCACAATGGCTAATGCATAAAATAAGTATGCATATGTATAACCCCAAATGAAAACAATTTGGGACAGTATGGAAACTGCATATTGATAATTGCACAGTGTTTCTTACATTTACTTTGACTTTGACTTTGTTACAGAGGTCAACTTCAAACCGTGTGTCATAAATCTATTTATCAGGACTATCATCTATATTTCAGGACTGTAACATGTCTCAGGCTCCTACTTTCTGCACTGAAATAAAACTCAAAGCATATGTAAGAAACAATGTGTTCTTATAAGTATTTCCATACGATCCCAGTTATTTTCTGATTTGGGGTCGTGTTAAACTCCCCCGTTTACTATACATTCAACTTATGATGGATTTGTCAGAACGTCGAGTCGAGTGCCTGTATTTGTCAGTTTTATACACAGAGATTACACAGAACATAACACAGTCTAAACATAAAGCTAGTACACTGTACTGTAAATTGTCTTAATGACCATTTTGTGCTTTTCCTTATGCTCTCTTTCTCAGATGGCTACACCACAGATGACATTGAGTTTTATTGGCAGGAGGGAAGTTCAGTAACAGGGGTGAACAACATCGAGCTGCCGCAGTTCTCCATTATTGACTATAAAACATTGTCAAAGAAGGTGGTTTTTGCCACAGGTAGAGCACATGCTACTGTCTCAGCTTATTTCTCTTTGAGAAATATTATTTCTCAAATTATTATTTATCTTTTTTATTTGTGGTTTGTATAATAATCTGACATTGCATGTGGTTAACTAAGTGACTGATAGGTGCTATACAAACCTGTATATTATTAAAGGAACTTTTGCACTAATAGTTTTTAATCAGAAAATATAGCATTTAGAATATACTGCTCACTGATCACACTAATTTTAGTGAGCAGTATGGTATAATTAAAGAAATGGTACTTTGTGTAAATAAATTAGACACATAACCAGTTTCTTAAAAGTATTTTTCCTTGAAGTTTAATTTCATATTTAGAATTTCATCTGAATTATTTTGTGTAGTGGCATAGAGAACCAGTATTGTAATTATAATGGTGCTTGAAACTTTGTGACCCCATTACAATTTTATATATTTTATGTAGACCAGACAAAACATGAAATATCAGTAAATATAAGAATCAGTGTCTGTTTTTTTTATTTGCATTTTTCCGTGCTGCCCCATTTTTGATTTGAGGTTGTACATTAAGAGAAGACAAATTTGACAAATATATTATACAGTATAATTCAATCAATGGGATGACAAACAAGTGTGAGTTTGTATTTAAAGAACATTGACCTATCAAAGTCTGCTTCATAACTTGTTTTTGGAAGTGTATCATGACATGAGCAATGAGATTTTCGAGGACCTGAGGAAAAAAATAGTTGTTGTTTATCAGGCTGAAAGGGGATAAAAACCATAGCTACAGACTTTGAGCTCCACAAATCTACAGCCAGACAGATTTGTGTGCAAATGGAAGAAATTTAAAACCATTGTTACCCTCCCCAATACTAGTACACCAACAAACATTACTTAAAAAGCAGATTAAAGTCTGTGAGGTGACAAAAGATATCCATGGTAATTTCTAAGCTATGTTAAAGTACATTTTTGTTGCACAGTTCAGATACTGATAGCAAAGCTTCACACACTTTTGTCACTCATACAGTAAACTGCTCACAAAAGTTAGGGGATATTTCATTATGGGATATTTTGTTTTGTGAGCAGTATAGTATTGGATTTGTTTAAAATAAACGATCAAATATAATATTTTGTCTTGTGTGTTGCATTATGGTGTATTTATGTACTTTTTTGTCTGTGTTTCAGAGATTCACAAACTTGCAAGCACCATTGAACATTCTTAGTTAGGCACCAACAGATCTTGATTTAAATAATTTATGGTAATGTTAAATCAGGTGACTAGCCCAGGTTTGGATTCAAAGTGGTCTAGACAGTCAAAAAACATGTCAACATGTGTTTGTTGTGAGGTGCCCCACAGACATCGTTTGGTTTTCGCCCTCTCAGGATCATACCCTCGCCTGTCACTGAGCTTTAAGCTGAAGAGAAACATTGGCTATTTCATCCTCCAGACTTACATGCCCTCAAACCTGATCACCATCCTGTCCTGGGTCTCCTTCTGGATCAACTATGATGCTTCAGCAGCACGGGTAGCTCTAGGTCTGTGTGTGTTTTATTAAAGCAATAACATGTTTGTTGTTACTGATGCAAAACTTAATAATCCCTCTGTGTTGAGGTCATTTACATTGTTATATTTGTGGAGTAACATTTTGAATTAAAACATGATATAAAGAGATATAGTAATAGTAACAAAAAGCCATGTTTGTTTATTAGTTTTATACAATGTCACATCAGCATTAATAGCTAAATTTACCACAGACACAAAATTACAGCAACACGCCCATCATGGGGCAGTTGAGAGTGCATGTCTTTGGACTGTGGGAGGAAACCAGAGTACCCGGAGTAAAGAAAACAAAGTATTTTTTATTATATTATATTACAACCTCTTACGTCAGAAGACACGTTCTTACGTGCAGTTGTAAGACTAACAAATGCTTCCTCCAAGTCCCATGAAGCAGCTGATGGCTGAAAAGGATACACCACCTCCATTAACAAAAAAAACATCCTAGTCAATGTCTGTGAACCTACGTCTAGGTACACAGCTCTTTTAAGATGTTCTAAAAGTACATGAGAAGGCCACAGTGGCTTTAGTCTTGGGGGACGCACAAGTTAGCCCTCACTCTCCAAGATTGGTAGCTGGAAAAGTATTGTCCTTTTTTCCAGTTTTCAGTGGCTACATAAGGAAGTAATCTTGAATTAGCTGAACTGCAAAATATCATAAGGACTAACAGTGGGCCTATGTGCAATACTTTGTAGTGTATACACGTCATAATACGCAGCAAATGTAAGCTGAATAAGACATTTTTCTTATAAGAATGCAAGCAGCTTTGTACTTAACAAGCTATAACTATGGATAACTATGTGGTAATTAGAGTCTTTTGTGTTCCTCTCATAATGCTGGCTATTCAGTATCACTGTGTCTCTGTAGGAATCACTACTGTACTGACCATGACCACCATCAATACCCATCTACGAGAGACGTTGCCCAAGATCCCTTATGTGAAAGCCATAGATATCTATCTTATGGGCTGCTTTGTCTTTGTGTTCTTGGCCCTGCTGGAGTACGCATTTGTCAATTATATTTTCTTTGGCCGAGGTCCCCACCTACAGAAGAAAGTGGCAGAAAAGGCAGCCAAGAGCAACAATGAGAAGAGCAGGCTAGAAAGCAACAAAGTTCAGGTGGGAAACCAAAATTTAAGATTGATGTTTATTAAGCTTCTCAGTGCTGAAAATCTGTACTCTCTGCTTAAAGGTTCTAATTTTACAATACTGTGCAGAAGTCTTAAGCCACCATTAGACTTGTTGTTTTAGCAATGGTACAATGACCATATATAACATATTATAGACTGTTATGGAACTGAAGGGAGGACCCAAGGATGCAGGAATGGAGATCGAACAATGTTCTAATAATAATGAAGGACAACCAAAAAGGTAGAGCAAATGGCTCTCCAATGTTGGCCGTGTCGCAGCACTGAGGTGGGATCTGGGGCAGGTTCCCTGGGGGACTCGCCCCTTGGGGGGGGAAGGTGTCCCCCCTGTGCATAGGCACGCCGAGTGGCATGCGGGAGGCAATCCACTGATGGATCCAGAGGTCCAATCGATGGACGGGTTGTGGATCCGCAGCCAAGGGTGATCCAGGACCACCTGCATGTACGGGGAGTGGGTCACCAGGGTTCCTTACGCCTCCCCAGTCTGAGGCTCGTGTTGCGCGAGTTGGCTGTGATACACACCGGAACTGGCTCCAGAACGCCAGGGAGCGAGACCAAGCGTGAGTGCACAGGGCGTGTCCTAAACAGAGCAGCCAACCGAACCAAGTGAAACAAAGCCTCAGGAAACCCTGGTATTTCCCTGATCGGCTACGTTACCTCAGGGGTTTCCCCCTTACTCGTTCATCTGCAATAAAACCCCCGGGATGTCACCGACTAAGCGTTGAAATAGACGCATACAAATACATATTCTAATAAACAAACTGAGAAATAATTATAAATGATCAAAATACCATTGCTAAAACACACTTCAAAATTCTGCCTCTCCTTTTCTTTTTTTATATAGATGGATCCTCACGGGAACATCTCCCTTACCAACCTTGATTTGCGCCTCACTGGGGCCGAAATGCTCGGGGGCCTTGGTGATCCACGACATACCATGTTCTCTTACGACAGTGCCACCATTCAATACCGCAAGCCCCTGACTGGCTGTGACCTCTATGGCCGGCCAGCAGTATCCCTCGAGCAGCCAGTCAAGCACAAGAAAAGTCGCTTAGGGAAGAGGGCCTCTCAGTTGAAGGTGAAGATTCCTGACTTGACAGATGTAAATGCTATCGACAAGTGGTCACGAGTCATCTTCCCCATCACCTACACTTTCTTCAATCTAGTCTATTGGCTTTACTACGTCCACTAGGGGACAGCAGTGTACTCAGCTCAGCCTTTACTCATCAGGTCTGAACAGGTTCTCTGAACAATGGGCTGTGACTCTATGTCACACAGTAAGGTAGACTGACTTTCTGTATATACACCAGATTATAGATATGTATATACTCTCTCTCTCTCTCTCTCTCCATGTATACATGTGTGTGTGTGTGTGTGTGTATTTATATATGTATACAGTGGAACCTCGGTTATTGTACAGTTCAGTTATTGACTGAAGTTTTGTCCCATTCATCCACCCTTTATTTGTCAGCATGCCCACGTGGTCCTGACTCTTTAAGAGACCCTCAAACCAAGTGTGCAGATGTATTGTTGCACTGTGTAGTAGCAAAGAGAGTTGTGATAAACCAGATGAAGCCGGATTACTGGACCCAGCTCATTTATGTTATGTGCTCATCGTTCATTCTCGCTTTGTTACTCGTTGAGTGATCATCACCCCACGTGTTCATCCTAAACATTTCCGTTGTTTTTGTGCTTGTTTATTGATTTGTGAGTGTTAAATACAAGTGAGTGATTACTGTGAAACTGTTTGTATTTATTTGTCATTGTTTTCTGTATGTAAAACTATCATTATTCTCTATAAAATCAATTTTTTGTTAATATTTTGGAGTGTCTGGAACAGATTAATTGGATTTACATGAATTCTTATGGGAAATATGGCTTCAGTTATCATTTATTTTGGTTATCTTCAGGCACAAAAAACGAGGCTCCACTCATATATATCTATTTATATATATGTGCATGTGTGTGTGTGTGTGAGAGAGAGAGAGAGAGAGAGAGAGAGAGAGAGAGACTTACGGAAGCTACATTAACATTGCATTTAAGTTAATAGTATTCTGTCAGATATAATGTCATACTTATCTTGACAGTATAGTAAACATTAATAGGTAGACTATTACGTAGATCTTATTTCTACGTAAGAAGAATTGCAGAAACCTAATAGTTGTATATTAGAGAAACTTGTTTCCTTTCACAAGTGATAATTAGCCCTTGTGGCTTAACTCAAGCAGCATTTAAGAGTGATAGCAGACTTCTAGCATGAGTCTTTTAACAAATTGGTTACCAGCATTTTTACTTTTCACTCGGTACCTGTACAAGTAACTTCACATGGGAAGATATTGCACAAGGAAAACAACAACTGCAGACTTGAATGACACTACAGCTTTGAGTCGTTTATAATTATGCCTGTATGTGCATGTGCTAACAATTTTGGCACAAAATGTTCAATACTTGCTTTTTAGGTAACATAGTCAGTCATAGCTTTTATATACAAAAAGACTTGATGTGTGCTAGACAAATCAGCTGGAATACAGCAAACAGGGATACATTACAATCGTTGTCAGATGTTCACATTGTCTGTGTAAGGGTATCCTTTTTTGTCAGGAATTAAAATGATGCAGTACTTTCCTGTTCTTAAAAGCAGCATTCGGCAATGTATACACTGACAAAATATGAAAAGTCAAGAATTGGTTTGTGGCAAACAAAGGTTGAGAGAACAAATTCTAGGTGGAAATAAATACATTGTATACTCTCCACGATATTACACTGCCAGAGAAATCTCCTCATAATACTGTAATGTACTACTACTACTACTCAAATACAGTATCCCACGAAAGTGAGTAGACCCACTCATATTTTGTAACTATTTCATTATATCTTTTCATTAAACAACACTGAATATATAGCACTTTGATCCAATGTAAACTACAGCTTGTATAACAGTGTAAATTCATTGTGCGGTCAAAATAACTTAAACCACAGCCATTAATGTCTAAACCACTGGCAACAAAAGTGAGTATACCACTGAAAACAGCCAAATTGTGCATAATTAGCCATTTACCCTTCCTGATATCATGTGGCTTGTTAGTGTTACAAGGGTTCAGGTATAAATGGGGAGTAGGTGTGTTAAATTTGGTGTTATTGTTCTCACACTCTTTCATACAGGTCACTGGATGTTCAACATGGCACCTCATGGCAAAAAACTCTCTGTGGATCTGAAAAAAGTTGCTCTAGAGATGGTCTAGTCCATAAGAATATTACCAGCACCCTGAAAGTGAGCTACCAAGTGAGGAGGCCAACCATACAGTGGTTTCACCATGGCCTAACCATGGCCGTCCAAAAAAGTTGAGTGCATGTGCTGTGTCATATCCAGAGGTTGGATTTTGAAACTAGACGTAAGGTTAAAGGGGTAGGGGGTCAGCCTGTCACTGCTCAGACCATACACTGCACACTATCAAACTGGTCTGCATAGCTGTCATGCCAGAATAAAGCCCACAAACACTTCGCTGAAGAGAAGCAGACTTAGAACATGGATTACTAAAACCATGTCCTGTGGTCTGATTAGACTAAGATAAACTTTTTTGGTTCAGATGGTGTCAAGAGTGTGTGTTGGCAACCAGGTGAGGAGTACATAGCACAAGAGTGTCTTGCCTACAGTCAAGCATGGTGGTGGGAATGTCATGGTTTGGGGCTGCATGGGTGCTGCTGGCTGTGGGGAGCTACAGTTCATTGAGGAAACCACGAATACCAACATGTACTGTGACATATTGAAACAGAGCATGATCCCCTTACTTAAGAAACTGAGCTGCTGGACAGGATTCCAACATGACAACGACCCAAAACACACCTCAAAGACGACCACTACCTTGTTAAAGAAATTGAGGGTAAAGGTCAAGGATGTCTCCAGACCTAAACCCTATTGAACATCTGTGAGGCATTCTCAAATGAAGCTGGAGGAGTGCAAGGTCTCCAGAGACTAGCTTTGCCATGTTGTCATGGAGGAGTGGAGGAGGATTCCAGTGGTAACCTGTGAAGCTCTAGTGAAATCCATGCCTAAGAGAGTTAAGTCAGTGCTGGAAAATAATGGTGGGCAAAATATTGACACTCTGGGCACAATTTGGCCAAAAACTTTAGTTGCCAGTGGTTTAGACATTAATGGCTGTGTCGAGTTATTTTTGAGGACAAAGCATATTTATTTACACTGTTATACAAGCTGTAGACTGACTACTTTACGTCAAGGTGTCATATCTTCAGTGTTGTCCCATGAAAAGAAATAATAAAATAGTTACACAATTTCAGGGGTGTGCTTAGTTATGTGAGAAACTGTATCTGAGAGATTTCTGCCTCTGCACAAAGTGTAAATTACTAACCGAGGCAAGTAATTGTTAGGCTGTTTTGTAGCCATGTGATTTATGTGTGTACCCTCCTTATGTACATTTAGCTTTAACAACCTGCACTGTGATTTGTGTGGTGGCCAGAAATTAAGGAAAAAGCCAAACTGCAGATCGTGAGCTAACCAGTGTGTTGTTACTACAAACGTCTGTATTTGTTCCCTCAAATCGTTTATCATCAAAGTTTTAGTAAATTAACTCCCCAGTGTCAGAAATGGTAGACTGTGCTATGGTAACAACATTACCAAAAGCGAAAGGCATTTACAAAATGGGGACATGACCTACACACACACACACTTGTGCACTTACTGATTCTAAGGTGCATTCAAAGTTTAGTATAGCATTTGAGAGCCCGGGATATCTATCAGAAGCCAACAAATGATGACTTACATTTTATGTAGCATAGCTGTAAATTCAGTACAAATCAGTAATATTCTATCATTGCACTCTCATAGCGGTGTGTATGTGAGCTACAGGGCATAGAGGGAATATCCCTTACATTTTGTGAGCAGTATATAAAGAAGTTCAATAGGACTGAGGCTGTAAACTTATCATCACAAGCACAGAACTTCTTAATTATCCTAATCCACTAGAATCTCTAAGGAGCCATGAAGGATTCAAATAAACATTTCACCAAACTTGGGATTGTGTGATTCTGTATAGTGTGTGAGAATGCCTTTCTGTATTACGTAAATATTTGTTCAGTGTCAATATGTTGACTTGTTCTTTCTATGAACCTTGCTACACTCACATGGGCAACATATGCACAGATCGGAGATGTTTCATTAAAGTTTGTGAACCCTTTAGAATTTCTTACATTGTTGCATAAATATGACCTAAATCATCATCAGATATTCACACAAATCCTAAAAGTAGATCAGCAGAACAATGACAAATGAGACAAACATTAGACAACATGGTCATTAATTTACTCAGGAAAATGATCCAACAGTACATATCTATGAGAGCTTATAATGTGTGAAACCTTAATTTCGATATCTAGTGCGACACCTTGTATAGCAGTAACTGTAACTAAACGTTTTTGGTAACTGTTGATGAGTCCTGCACGTCAGCGTATACCATTCTTTGGAACAGGACAGTATTACCTCCCTGATGTTGTTAGATTTCCTTGCATAAACTGCTTTAAGAACATTTCCAATGGATTAAAGTTCTTTATTATTTACTAGAACACTTGTGCAAATGTATTGTTCTATAAATGTGGGCAAGCTGTTCTGTCCCAGATGTAGCAAACAGGCTTAAACAATGATACCTCTACCACGTTTCCCATTCATCTTTTGCTAAAATGTTGTTTTTCTCCTGCCAGACATAATGTTTCTCAGTGAAACCACAGGTAACAGTGTTCTTCATGGATAGCAGTGACTTCCTCCTTAAAGCTTTGAAATGTACCCCATGTTCAGTGTACTCATGAACATTAATGTATTGTAAACACCTGAAGATTTCTCTCTTCTTTAAATACAAGTATGCCTGCTCACACCTGTCATCCCACTGATTAAAGCACCCGACTCCAATTTAACCTTCACATTATCTCCTAATCCTGGAGGTAACATATACTTTTGTCACACACAGATATGTAATTTTGGGTCATTTTCCTCAATACATAAATGATATAAAAGTATAATGTTGGTCTACCTTGTATAATTTGATTATCTTTATCTATTTTTAGGACTTGGGTAAAAACTGATGTTTTAGGTCACATATGCAGAGGTATAGAAAAAGATAAAGGGATCAAAACTAGGATAGGACCACTGTATATGGATGCAATTTTGTTTTCCTTATAAACCGCCCAGATTTGAGGACATTTAATTTTGGGATATCCCCTAATTTTTGTGAGCTGTATAGATGAACTAGTTACCAACTGCTCCAATAAAAGTCTCTGTCTCAGTGTGGATTAAGAAAGTAGAAGATTCTATTTAGGAGTAGGTTGATCTAGTTCTGGTTGTTTTAGCCCATCTATTTCAGTACTGAGGACTGAAGCCGATGACTGAGAGTGAAGCATTAAAGAAGAAAAATCCAGTTCACTGATTCCACTGATTCATTCCTCAGCATATGACCAGTGTTTTCTGAGGCCTGGGTTAATTAGCCAATCTGACAAAATAATAAAGAACATCACTTTGGATCTGCTGTTTTCAGTATTTAATATTGCTCCTAAATTATCGGTGGTATACAGTGGTTCTTGAAAGTATGTCAATCATATAGAATGTCCTATATTTCTACAAATTACCTAAACCATGATTTTATATTTTGCACAAGTTCTAAGCGTAGATAGATGCAACCCAATGTTTATTTATTGGGTGTAATGATCCAATATTATATCTGAGAGTGGCAGAAGTATGGACCTTCGCTTTCAGTATGTGGTGTGATCACCTTTGTGCAGCAACAGTTGCAACTAAGTCCCATATAAATATGAGATACAGCTGCTTATCACAAACAGCTGCATATGTGTGCATTTTGCTAGTCAAGGAGTATATTTGCAATTGGGGTTGAGCAGTTTAGATTTCAACTGTATGGGTGATTATATACGGACCACATGTGGCCCAGAGTTCCACGATGAACCTTAATTGTTTCTGGACTGAATGAAGATATTAGAGGTCCTCCAAAGACTCCTACCGACTAAGAAACCTCAACAATGTGTCCTGTGACTTAATAAATAAATGGCTATCATAAACCATAAATAATTTGGTGGTTATATATTTGTATATGATGTGTTTAATGCATTGCATGCACCATGAAAAAAAATTAATGGAAAATCCAAAGATTTGACTTCAGGCCTAGTCTGGTAAAGCTGACCAACAGGATCCTGATCCCTCAGGGTATTCCCAAGAAACAATCCATACACAATTCCGTTTTTATTAATACAATCAATGTGTTTTCATTTCCATACTGGATAGAGCTTTTCTCTACCATTTTGTAACTGGGTTTTTTCATGCTTTTATGTATGTTTGCTTCATGTTAAACTCTAAAGCTTCACATGGTTTGGTTGTTGGTTGAGTCTGTTAATAGCTTTAATACACTACAGTAAAAACAGACGTTCCTGGGCCTATAATACAGCCAGCCTTCATGCTCCTCCTTTCAGAGTGCTTCCACTGTCAATATTTTATTCTTGATGTCTCCTTTTTAGACTGGTATGACCACAGTCTTTCTATTAGATGACAGTATCGCCCATTACAGGAATGATCAATAACAGCATGTTGATATGGGCACGAGACATTCTTCTGAAGAACTGTAAGATTCATACTCTAAAGCATCTTTACGTAAATGAAATGTGCCATAAAGCAACTGTAATTTACAAAAAAAAAAAAAAACAGGTCAGAAGCAGTTCTGCACAAGGATTTTAACAAAAAGTTTTGCACCTCAGTGGTTTCAACATAAAGATCACTGAGGAGAACTGAACTGCTTCTAGCCAGCTATAACATTTAAAAATAGTAAGTCACAGCTGGAAGGTTTCCTTATACATAAGCCTCAACTTATACCAATGTAAACATTCATCATACCCTCTTTTTTAAGCACTACCCTCAACATACAGTCTGGAGAACAATATGTAACCAAGAACCAGAGTCTGATTTGCAGGATACTGGCATGTGATGTTTTCTGACCAAGGTGTTACAGTGACCATAAACATCCATCTCAGCTTTCAGTGGACACCATTCATTTCATCTGCTGGACCACCTAAAAGAGTTGATATTTTGTCAGAGATGAAAACACACACAGCTCATAAAAATTAGGGGTCATTTCCAAATGAATATGAAACGATTTAAAAAGAAGCATTTGTTTGTATTTCATTAAGCAAGATAATCAGAAAAGCAAATGAAACATCAATGAAAGTTGTTTGATTACGAGAAAAACTTAAACTGATCAACAAATTAGATGCAAACTCAATTATGTTGATTTGGTAACAAGTGACATATTCATGGGGGTAAACAGAATAATGTTAAACTGGAGGAAAGTGGGAAACATTGAATGTTCAGTAGGATGTCTGATCACCCAAGTGTGACCCAAAACAAACTGATATTGATGGGGCATGAACAGGATCAGACTATCCAGCAGTTCTTGTGGGATCCTCTTCCATTCATTTAGAAATATCCCCTCATTTTTTGTGAGCAGAGTACATCTATGTGTGTATGTATGTATGTATATACATGTATATACTTTTTTGTTGGACCAAATCGGACCAAACAACGTGAGAGCAATATAAAAAAAAAAAAGAAGCCACAAGTCGCCACTTAGCCACTGCAAAGCGGGTCAGTGAGATATGGGAGGATTTTTAGGATCCCCAGGAGAATTTATGCTTTTATCAAAGGTCAGGAAATCCAAAAAGTTGTGTTGACAAGAGCAAAACCAGCGGGAGGTGAC
>JAUZST010009592.1:0-12888 GCA_034779995.1 Parotocinclus haroldoi | reverse complement strand
TGTGTGTGTGTGTGTGTGTGTGTGTGTGTGTGTGTGTGTGTGTGTGAGAGAGAGAGAGAGAGAGAGAGAGAGAGAGATGATGGTAAATGCTGTTTCTGTGAGGATTGTGTTTATTCATTACAGTATATTGAAATAAAGTGATTTTGTTTGAACACAGTGAGTGTAAAATATTTTGTTAAAATGGTTGGAAGCTGGAAGAGTTACGGTTCCCACTGTTGTTTGTATTTGCTGTGTCAGTTGTGTGTCAGTTTAACAGTTGCTCCATTGCTTAAGCTTAAGGCTACCCTGTCCCATCATGCAGGAGTTCATGCCTGTGTGTCATGTTTGTGCTTCGCATATGGGTGTGTCACTGTGGTACAAACAACTGGTACTGATGTGAGTGCTGTGAGTGTCTAAAGAATGTAAGCACGCATGTTCCGGACTTCACTATTTTTACATTTTGTTTTGTTAAGGCTTTGAGCTAAAATTAAAAAATATATATATTTTCAAAATATTTCTGAACCTTGATTAGAATCCACCTGTGGTAAAATAGATTAACTGGACATGATTTGAAAGACACACATCTGTCTATATAAGGTCTCACAACTAACAATTATGGGAAAATTCATGCGGTTAAAAGACCTGTCTGTAGAGCTCAGATACAGGATTGTATGGCAGCACAGATCCAGAGAAACCTACATAAAAATATGCTGCACTGAAAGTTCCCAAGAGTGCAGTGACTTCCATAATTCTTAAACAGAACAACCAGGACTCTTCCTAGTTTTGGCTGCCCCACCAAACCAAATAAGCATGGAGAAGGACCTTGGTTGAGAGGTATTCAAGAACACAATGGTCACTCTGACTGAGCTCCAAATACCCTGTGTGCGGTTTTGAGAAACTTTCAGAAGGCCAACCATCACTGCAGCACTCCTCTCCATAGTAAAAGACGCATGAAAGGTGACCGGGACCTGGACTATGTGCAAAAAAGCACATAAAGGACTCGGCCTGTAAGAAACAATATTGTCTGAATTGATAAATCAAGATTGAACTTTTTGGCCTAAGTTCTAAGCGTCATGTTTGGAGGAAACCAGGTACTACGCATCACCCGCACAATACCACCTCTACAGTGAAGCATGGTGGTGGCTGCACTATTCTGTGGGGGTGTTTTTCAGCAGCTGGGGCAGGGAGACAGGGTTGAAAGAAAGCTAAATGGAGCAAAGTACAGAGATATATACTTAATGGAAACCAACTGAAATGAAACCTGATGAAAAAGAGCTTGGGTAAAAGAGTGGGACAAAGATTCACCTCTCAACAACACAGTGGACCAGCCAGAGCCCTGACTTCAACCAAGTCCAATATCTGAAAATATGGCTGTGCACCAACAATCCCCATTCAACTTGACAGAGCTCTAGAGGATCTGCAGAGAAGATTGGCAGAGAATCCCCAAATCCAGCGCAAACCATGTGGCATCATACCCGAAGCTGGAGGACGTAATCTCTGACCAAGGGTGTTTCAACAGCGTCTGAATGATTATGGCGTATTGAGTACAGAATGATGTGGAAAAAGTTAAAGGCCTTCTGAATGCATTACACATCCTTAATTCTACAATCATTGTCAATTTTATCAGTTCTACTTACTATACAGATGACCTTTATATGAACTTTATATATACATTTATTAATAAACATACACATCTGCATTTCAGGCCTGTATTTTCAGTTCAAATTATGGCTAATAACGTGTGATTTACGATGTTAATCTCAACAAGTGATTATAACCGTGATTTGGAACTTCTTACACAGCGGTCATACACAAATCATTTTACAACTAATGATGACCTTTTAGTTATAATACTTTTATTGTATTCCATTTACACCATATTCCTGATGTTACAGCTTCATCTGCCGCTCCTTCAACACTCAGCATGTGACTGCTCAGCGGACCACACCCAACCACTCACTCGTTCACTTTTTCCTTATTTCTAATCCCTGGGTTCAATCCCAGATTGGAGCAACCTGGATTCTTTTTGTCCGAGACCTGCATGTATTTCCTGTGTCTGTGTGGGTTTACTCCAGTTTCCTGTCAAAGACATTTGTACCCCTGTGATACAAAGCGGAATAGAGCCATGCTTTTATGTTGTTTATGCCAAATTCTTACCATACCACCCAAATTGCAGCAGAAATTCAGCCTAAGTTGCCCGTTCTTAGCTGACAGGAGCAGCAACCAGTGTGGGCTTCAGCTGCTGTAGCCCATCTTCTTCAAGGTTCGATGTGTTGTGTGTTTAGAGATGCTCTTCTGCATGCCTTGATTGCAATAAGTGGTTATTCAAGGTAGTTTTTCCGTTCTATAAGCTTAAACCTGTCTGGCCAATTTCCTCTCACCTCTGGCACCAACAAGACATTTTAGCTCCGAGAACTGATGCTCAGTAGAAATGTTCTCTTTTCGGAACTATTTTTTCTAAACCCTAGAGATGGCTGTGAAAATTCCAGTAGATCAGCAATTTCAAAACTACTCAGCCTTTCCAGCACCAATAACTGAGCCACATTAATAGTCACTCGTGTCAATTTTCTCTCACGTTAACGAACAGTTGAACCTTTAAGTGTATATCATTTTAATAATAATCCGCTTGTTCACTTATCTACTTAAAGATCAGTAGACATTTTAGTGTTATCCGATGTACCAGTAAGTATCTTTATTTTTATAGTTTTATACAGTGCGTAAATTAATACAATGTTATCTCACTGTGTGTGTGTGTGTGTGTGTGTCTGTCTGTCTGACCATAATGATCATGAAACTCAGTGGCAGGATGTGGATCCAGACGCCCACACGCGTGCACACAGAGAGAGTTTTTGCGGAATTGTGGTTACAGACTTAAGTCAGGAGTGGTGTGTTTGAGTCATGCTCTGAACCTACACACACCATGCTGTTTTTGATAGTTTGCTCTGTCCATCCGGAGAAAATGTGGAAATATCATGTATTGAATGTAAGACCAGAAGTTCAGCACTGCCAAAGTTGCCAATATACGGGCCCTTAGGTAAACGACACAGTCTACAGGAACTGTGGTGGCTCGACTGGTAAGATACAGGACTATTAACCCAAAGCTTGAAGGTGCTGGCATTGCTAAGCTTTAACTGCTGGGACCTTGAGCAAAGCCCTAACCTATAACTCCAGATGAAACACAGTACACAGACCAAACCAGAACCAGGGGTTACTTGATAGTAGGTGCAGGAAACAAGTGATGCCCCCACATGTCACACGACAGAAATAGGGTTTTTTAATATACCTCTGAGTGAAGTATTAAAAAACCTATTAAATCAAAGCATCTTGTTTCACCCGCTGCTCAGAGAAGGAGAGCATGCGGAGCCTAACCTTGAATTCACTGGATGCAGGCAGAGGTGCACCCTGGACGGGGCACCAGTCCATATCAGAGTTCCGTAAACATACCACTCATCCTTAAGCCACACCCAGGGCTCAAACCCAGGCCCTTCAGGAATAGCTGTTTTCAGCAGCTGGCTCTTACCACTGAACCACCAGAGTTGCTAAAAAGCAGTTGAATAATAAATACATTCAAGTAACTGATGCACTATTCATTCTGTATGTAGTTGAGGGTTCCAGAGTTGTGTGATTTTGGAACTGTGTCTACTTTAGGCCAAACAGATTCTTCTTTCTACTGAAGAGAAAGGCCAAGGAGTGAAAGAAGAATAAGAAAACAATGGGGGCAAACAGTTGGTAAGTTCATATTTTATCCCGCCTATACTCTGTAGTAGTATTCCTGGACCTGCAGTATATGTGGATAGCTGGGATGCCAAATATTACAAAAAAATCAGCACATACATGCACCAAATACAAGGGCTAGGTGTGTATTGCATGCTTTGCTGACAGTATACTCCACTTTGTGCTTTCTTTGGTATATTCATGTTTGTAGATCTTTGTATTACAGATCATCCCTTCATGAGGTTGTCATCTGGAGACTGAATCCGTTGTGTTTCCACATCCAGTGTCAAGTGATAAACTCGTGTGTTTCAGCCAATCACTAGAGACACAAGACCACCTTATTCTTATGTGCTGCCACTTTTATGTAGCCTTTCATGGCAGTACTTCTGATGTTCTTTAACATTATTGCTTTAATCTTGTGTATTCGTGTTTCAGGCACTGGGTAAACAATTTTCTGAGTGGCTGCTGATTGGGCTTTTACCACAGGAACGCTGCTCCTGTCTGGCCTTGCTAAATTGCATGTTTTGTTTTACCATTTTATTGTATTGCTGCAAGATTCAGTCTTATTTTTATTATATATTTTGTCATAAAGTTTATGGCCAGTTTGTCCTTAATGTTTCATTATAGTGATGATCTTTCCTTTCTTTGTCTGGCCAGTGAGTGGGTGTAGCTCTTCTTTGTTGGGATTCTCCCTTTCGCTGGCCAACCTGCCCCTTAACCAGCCACCCTCAGGCTTGAGTTTAAATTTCTATTTTGGTATTTTGGGCATCAAAGTTTTTTTTTTTTGCTTTTGTTTGTGTGTGTATTTAAGGTGATTTTTTTCAGTAAATCATTGCAAATGAGGACTGGAACAGTGATTCATAGTCGTTGGAATAAACTGAATATGGGTGGTGATGTGATATTGCAGAAACAAACTGGGTATCTCTGGAGCATACTTCCACGTTCATGCAGGGGTGCTGCGGTGGTCGCCTCACAGCTCCAAAGATATCCAATTTGCTTTCGACTCAAAACTCCTGCTGTGTAGAGTTCTCCCCCCATCTGTGTGGGTTTAATCCAAGTGCTACAGTTTCCTCCAAATATATGCACAATCTAAATTGGCCTGGTATGAAGGCTAGTATCATAAATTACCTACTCCACCCACCACAAAAGGTGGGCTATGTCTCATGGGAACTACCCTGTACCCTCACTACCACAGACCCTGTCCCTGTCCTGGCACTTGGGAGCCCTGATGATACTGGACTCAAGACTCGCATGAACAGATAGGGAGACCGTACCAGCAGGTACAATGGTTGTTTTTAAGAGATGGATTGCCTTGCACTCTAAAAAACCCACATGCAATCTTAGAAACCGACAGACCACACCCAGCCTGGTTAGGGTGTTTCAGCACTGGGAATCAGCCTTCCTTCAGGTTCTGTTTTTGTTTTGAAATTCCAAGTTTTGGAGTCATGGGGCCACATCGGACAGATCTGGTTTGCTTAAACTTTGCCAATTAGTATTGATATATTTTTTATAGATTGTGTTATGATGTACTAGGGTTGTTTATTTTCCAGATGTGCCTGAAGTAAAAAAAAAAACCCCAAAAAAACCAAACCTCTGCATCCATCCAAAGGGATGAAGTATTACTGCTGATAGATTAGAAGGTGTAACAATCTTGTAACGTCAGAGACATGATGGTCTGCAACACATGACGCAAGCAGATCCAGTGATCATCCTGTGTGACCCTGGCAGTCATTACAGACACCCATGTCAAATACTCATACTCGTATCCGGTCTCTTGCCCAGGTTAAGTCCAAGCAAGGCCGAGTTCAGCACTTCTCAGGGTGGGGGCTGGGTTTGTTTGTTTAATTATTTAACATGACATCAGCATCAATGGCCAGACAGAGACACTCAAACTGGGTCCATTTAGAGCAAGCAGTTAACATAAGGCATTGTCTTTGTAATGTAGGAGGAAACCAAAGTACCTGGAGTAAACCCACAAAGACACAGGGAAGACATGCAAACAACACAGTTCAAGGTCGGGATCGAACCGGGGATGTCTGGAGCTAACCACTTGCATCACCGTAGCACCTTCGGCGGCTGGATCTGTGCACATCATGTGACACACACCACATGTTCCCTGACATTAGCCTAATGCATTAAACACAATGTGCACAATGCTGATAATGACAGTGTGATGTTCCTGCTCGGTGAAGAAGCAGTAAGACACTAACGGTTTATTACGGCGTTTATTAGAGTGGGTATGAACTCTCTGAGCCTGAGGCGAGCTCTCGTTAGGTTTATTAGTTCCAGCAGTAAATAAATATGGCGGAGTTCCAGCATCTAAACTCTAAGGCCGTTAACAGAACCAAAAGCAACGCTGCTGCTTCCATCCTCAACATGTTACAGCTCATCAACACACCTGCAAAAACAAGCACACAGAAAAGAGTTACAAATAGGTGAAACCACGCCAAGTGAACACACCCAGTAAGACAGGAGTGCCAACCCACCACTAAGTTTAAGTCCCATTGGTGCCTTGAAGTGCAGTGTAGACAAGATTTGTCACACATACATTATTGCTGGTACAATATACAGCGAAATGAGAACCATCATCCCATCCAAACATCCATACAAAACAAAGGGGGGGGGGGGAGCAGGACAGGAAGACGTAAATGAGAAAAATTCGAATAGGGTAAACATTGGGAGAGAATGGTGATAAAAAGCCCTGCCCACATACTATCCTCTGAGGAGTAGAGTATATGAGCACAAAAAACTCCTTAGCACCAGTTTCCACTTTACGATGGGAATCCAAGTCTACACAGAGCCGAAACGGTTTTCTGAATGACGGCATACAGTAATACCTTATTATTCATACACACATGCCTCTGGTCACATTTTTCAAACATTCTTCAGCGTAATGGACTTTCAGCTGTGTATTTTACTGCGAGTACACTTTCAATACATTGTGCAAATAACATGAGACGTTCAGGGTTCAATTGAACGATTTTGCTAATTGGTTAACTGCAAAGTTTTTTTTTTCCCCCAGAGCTGTGCAGACACACAAATCTGATCTTTTCAATTCCAACCCGAGACCCTCTTACATGTGATCCTAAACTGGACATCCTAATCTGATACGTGGCAACATGACTTGAATGAGAAAGCTGAGATTGGAATTAATGTGACTTTTGCTTCATTTCTACTTGCCATTCACCGTATATGCACTCTGAGCAGGTTTTCAGTGGTGGGACAGCGAGATAAACAATGTTGGGATCATGCAAACAAAATTAGAAGGCACATATGAGAAATAAGCAAAGGCCAAATGTGGCCGCGGGAGAACGTGTCTAAGGGGCAGAAAAACCTTAAAGAAAGTTTTAAAGAAACCAAGGACGCAGGTCAAAGAATAAAGTTCCCTTTTTAACATGACCAGACCTGCCATTACTGCTGATTCCATTTTGTTGCTGCAGGACCTTGTGCCCTCAGCTGGAAAGCTTTGTTCAGATGTTGGCATGCATCAGTCAAGCAGATGACAGGAAGGAGAGTCATTTCCCTATGCTGTGGTCCGAGTATGCTTAAGGTAGTCTAGGCTATGATATACACTGCTCAAAAAAATATTTAAATATTTAAAATTAAATATGAAGTGATTAAAAAGAATCCGTTTGTTTTCATTTTGTTAAAAGGAAAAGACAAATTAAGTCAAAGAAAGTTGTTTGATTATGCAAAGGAGATGCAAACTTAATTATCGTGATTGGGTAGCAAGTGACATTCGTGGGGTGAAGACGAGCGTGTTCAACTGGAAGAGAGCGGCCCACATTGACTGTTCAGTAGGGTGTATGGTCACCCAAGACTGCAGTGCAGTGATGGGGCATGGACAGGATCAGATTGTCCAGCAGGTCTTGTGGGATCGTCTGCCACTCTGTTCCAGGGCAACGTCCAGCTCAAGAAATGTCGTGGGAGGCATTGGATGGTTTGCCAGATGTCTTCCCAGTACATCCCAAGCATGTTCAGTAGGATTCAGGTCTGGAGAAAGTGGAGGCCAGTTTACCATCAGGACACGATTAGCGTCAGGCTGCAAATTGAACTTTGACTCATTAAAGTAGAGAACAATTAACCACTCATCATGGGTCCAATGACAATGCTCAACAGCCCACCTTCATCGGTTATATAGTATATTGTTGAGCAGATAACGGAATGTACACCATTGGTCACTGGGCATGCAGTCCAAAACAATGGAGCCGATTTTGTATGGTCTGGGTGTATATCCGTCGTCTGGTGGCAGCAAGAAACTGCCCCCACAATGCTGATGCAATGCTGCACCTGCTCCTTCTTACCAAGAAGGTCAATTAGCGGTCATTGCTGTTGTGGCAGAGTAGCGACCCTGCTCTAGCCATCTTCTTACTGTTCCAGTTTCCTGAAACTAATTCCACAATCTGCCAATCACATTTTAGGACATTAAAAAGTGCTGTTGCCACCGTTGTCTGTTTTTGACAAGCTTTAAGACGTTCTACGTCTCTCAAAACTTTACATTCAGGCAAATCATGATGCAGAGGCATTGCAAGGGCTGGGAAATTGCAGGATGTGCACTTTTAGGATCGGGGAATGTTCAGATGTGCATTTTTGCCAGTGAAATAAAAGGCGTTTTGGCTTCTCATTTGCATTATAGAGCAACTTTCTTTGACTTGTCATTTGCTTTTCTGATGCTGTTTAATAATAAAAGAAAAACAAACTTAAATCCCTTTATTACTTCGCATTAATTTTGAATTATCCACCAATTTTGAGAGCAATGGGTTGGTGATAAAAATCAATTGATGATGGGTTTATCAGAATTTAACAGCAACATAAATGGAGGAGAGTTTGTAATCGCTCCCCCCCGTTACATTCAATGATGGATCAGTGTCCAGTTATTTTATTTTCTGTCCAGTTTTGTTGCTTTCCTTAAGATTGCGACAGGTGTTGTACCATAGCACCTGCAGAGTGCCCCCTACATGGTGTAACTGGAACACAGCCATACCTTTGCTGGATGTTGTTGAAGATGTCACTGTACACCACATTGAACAGCTGCTCCTTCGACAGAGTGCCGTCCAGCTGCACTGTAAGCACACATGCATTGTTATTATAGTTGTGATTTTATAAAGGAAAGATCAGACACCAGTAGTGTACACACATTATATATATATATATATATATATATATATATATACACACACATACACACACGAACACACACGAACACACTTACCAACGTCTACTCCCATATCTTCCATGATTTTCTTGTGCTTGATGTACATGGGCCAAACATGACCATCAAACAGACCGGGCGGGTCAGGTACAGCATAGTTCCTCGAGCTATCACAGACACAAACAGGTCAGATGCTGCAGCCTGACAGGAGGAGGCTCCGTACACATGCTACAGATGCTGTGATTGTTTAAGTGTAGCTCTGATTGAAGGGTTATATAAGAAATGCAGAAAATGAATAAACGCCGTCATGCATTACATCACAAATGGCACAGTGCCACTGCAGGCAGAGAGAATATTTTAGGCCAAAGATATAGCAAAAATATTGTCTAATCATAGATATCCATGAAATACAAGAAAGTATTGAAATATTATTTGGATTAGTAATAAAGCAGGGAAGCCCACAGACACATACAGACACATACAGACACATACAGACACATACAGACACATACAGACACATACAGACACACCCAGACACACCCAGACACACCCAGACACACCCAGACACCCAGACACCCAGACACAGTTTCTCACCATCTCCTCTTCTTGCATTCTTCATAAGGGATGGAAATGAAGAAGCTCTGGTCAAACACTTTAATCAACGGCCTGCAGGAAGCAAACAACAAAAACAGTCAACATTCCAGCCGGGTCATGTATCACACACAGTCCAAACTGACCGCTTACAGCTCAGCCCTGTGTTCTGGCCAGAAACAAATGCAACTACACACACAAAATGTAGTATCTGATTATATTTCATGTTACAAGTGGGTAGCACTGCTGCCTCACAGCAAGAACATCTCTGGTTCAATCCCGGGGTGGAGCAGTCTGGGTTCTTTCTCTGTGGAGTCTGCATGCATGGGTTTACTCTGGGGACTCCGGTTTCCTCCCACAGTGCAAAGACATGCGTGTTGGGTTAATTGGCGTCTCTAAAGTGGCCCTTAGCGTGTGACTGTGCGTGTGCCCTACGATGGACTACTTTTGGCCATTAACCACACTAATTTCAGTTGGTTATAACTGCACAAACTTGAACTTTGCATGGAGAACAGTCACACCCATTTGAACTTCTTATGGTGATTAACCACAAAAAATTTACGTATTATGATTAATCATGCCAATTTCACTTGTGCCGACTAATAAAAATAAAAAAAATAAAAATGCAACTTGTGCCAATTAATCAGAGCATTTGGAACTCATGGAGATTAATGCATATCACCAACTGAACTTAATACAGTGTTTAAAATGGTACCAGCTTCACCTTATGGAGAATAATTGAACTAGAATAGAATTAAACCCATTTCTATACACACATACTATCAGTCATAAGTCAGTTTTATTTCTATAACGATTTTAACAGCACGAAGCATTGTATCAAAGCAGCTAGGAAAAACCCCATTAAACTTTAGAACGGATAACCCTTGGAAAATCCTAGACTCAAAGTGAGACAAACTAGTTGGGCACCTTCAATGATACATGTAAGATTAAACAGAGTTACCTAACATTAAAATTGTTGTAATAGTTTAAATAAACCCTTCATTATATACAACTGCTGTACAGTGTGTGTGTGGGTGTGTGTGTGTACCTGTAGGTGTAAAGCAGGAATCCCTCCACAATCAGGATATGCACCCCCTCGATGTCTCCGGAACTGGAAATGATGTTGTGATTGGGCGTGGTGGTCACACCGTGTGAGCGTTCAAACTTCACCGGGTTCTCCAGCCAGGCGTAGATGGTACTCATCATGGCATCCATGTCCAGAGCTGTGATCACTGTACACCCCCACACATATATGCATACAAACACACACACACACACACACGTAAACATAGACAGACGGACATGAACACACACACACACACACACACACAAGGTCTGGAATATTTCTCAGTAGTCAACGTGTATTCAACAAGTGTACTCAATAATCACGGAGCGCTTACCATCGTACTGCTTAAATCCATCTTCACCCACCTCAATCTCATCCTGGGGCTAAACACACACACACACACACACACACACACACGGTTAGCACAGTTAAAACCCTAAATCCTGTTTCCTTAGAAAACATCCTGCTACAGTGCACTACAGACACTCTATATTTTTCTATGCACCCTAATCATAAGTGCTTACTTGAATGTCCTACACAGTCCTGCAAAGGTGCCCCTGGTTTGCTACCACAGACCTCAGCCCCTTTGTCCTGAAGGGAACTACACTCTGTAGACACGAGCCCTGGTTAGACTAAGCACAGATGAGACACAAGGTACAGGAAGTAAAGTCTACACCAGCACCCTGCCAACATGGCAGACAAACAGAACTGAGCAGAAGCCTGGAAGCAGAGCCAGGACCTAACTGCACAAGGCTTCACTGGGATCGCATACCCCAGAAGCCAAATCAGAGACGACAGGTGACAAAATACCTCACTCAAACAAAACACAACTCACAATCCTGACCAACAGACCTGCTAATCAAGGACAGGGTGGCTCAGTCAGTAGAGAACTGGTTCACATTATAGTAAGTTTACAGCAGCATAATGAGGCGCAGGCTTTATCACCAGTCAGTTTGTAGTTAAGATAATAACATCAACAATAACGCTTTATGTACATTGTGCCTTTTGCAAACTCAACAACACGTAGTAGCCCCTCTGGCTTGTCACCGCCTTCCTTAAATCCAGGTCCCAATCAAATCACTGTCTTCGTTGCGTCTCTGTAACCAAATTTGCTTCACCAGGGGCTTTCACATTTCTTCAAGACTCTGGAGTTTCTTCGCTCGTTAAGTTTGGCTCAGTAACGTGCATCTGGCAACTTTCATGTAAAAAAAAAAAAAAAAAAACTTTCAACTTTCAATTGAAGAACATAAAACTGTCATAAAAGGAATCTAGGCACTCCTAGTAGCTGAAGCATTATTTCAATCATAATTAACTTTTTAAATTGACCATAGTATCTAAGAAGTTTCAAGCAGTAATCGGTGACAAACTGTTTTCTTTGTCCCCATGCAAATAAAGAGAATGGTAAGACAGTAAAAAAACAGTTTAGGCCTTGGCTTGCCAACAGAACGCCTCATCTGTTATCTAACGAGAAACATAAGTGCCTGGAATTTACTAAACGCTAGTGGGACCACGTTCACACTATACAGAAAAGGACCTAGGGCAATCTCGAGAAATTATATAAACTATATATATATATACATACATACATACATATACATATACATACATACACATATACATACACATACACACATACACACGTTTCCATTAAAAGGTTTATCCTATAACTTCATTCCCCTTTACCAATGTCGCCAATAATAGTGGGGGATACTGTAGACACAAACACATTTAAGGCAGTGGTTTCTGATAGTTACATAGGCATGACTGCGGGGAGGTCACAAAGGACCCACGGTGCTACATCTCGGTTCAAACCCAGGACCTTCTTGCTGAGAGATGTCAGTGCTAAGCAACCAAGCCACCCTGCCCTGGCCAGAAAAAAAATAGGGTTAAAATATTGAAACAGTTCAGTGTGACTGACCTTGAAAAAGTCGTCCTGATGCACCACGCTGCAGTTTGGTAAGATGCGGCGCAGTTTATCAGTGAGGGTGGTTTTACCCCCGTTAGTCACCCTGGAGGAAGAACAAAACAGTTAATAAATACAAAGATTCATTAATGTTATACATTAGCAGTTCAAACTTTAAATACCGCTCTGATTTTGTTTTTCTTTTCAATCAAGAGCCCCAAAACAATTATTTCTTTAATTATAACGCATTTCCTTTGACATTAAAGTCCTTTTACTAATGTGAGGAATCTCCTGCTGATCTGCTGTGTATACACACACACACACAACCACACACACACACAACCACACACACACACAACCACACACACACACAACCACACACAACCACACAACCACAACCACACACAACCACAACCACACACAACCACACACAACCACACACAACCACACAACCACACACAAACACACACAACCCCACCACCC
>JAUZST010009591.1:0-12890 GCA_034779995.1 Parotocinclus haroldoi | reverse complement strand
GTGTGTGTGTGTGTGTGTGTGTGTGTGTGTGTGTGTGTGTGTGTGTGTGTGTGTGTGAGTGTGTGAGAGAGAGAGAGAGAGAGACATGGGGAGAAAGGTGCAGGGTAGCAGCTCTGCATTGGCTGAGAGCCAGACCCTGGATGTAGGCCAGTTGGCAGCATGCCATTTGGGGTTTCCAGACTTCAATCCCTAAAAACAATCATTTGGACAGTGAGTGTGTGTTTGTACGAGAAGGTGAACATGCATTTGAGCGAGTCTGCATGTGCTCGGGTGAGCGATTAGCTCACCATTATATTCACATCTATTATAGAAGACAAACTCTGACGCTCATTTTTTTCTCCCTCTCTCACTCATTCCCTCTCCAAACACACACACACACACACACACACACTCCACACTGTGCCAAGTGTTGCTTCCTCCACCAGCTGGGACATCAAAGTTGATCCCTTCTCTGCAGCTCTGAGCCATCTCTCTCTCTCTGTCCACATTCTCTTGCAGCTCTCTCACGCTTTTAAATTCAACACATATACAAGCATAGATTCAAGCCTCAACTCTAAAACCATAAACACATGCTTTAAAACAGAAGCAGAACAATAAAATGTGAGGATGTAAAAAACAGGATGAACAGCATCACATATTGATGGATTAGTTCACGTGCCAAGAAAATGTAAAGTTTTATCAATGCTATTAATTCACACTGCATTGACGCTTACAAGCAACAAGTAGCAACATGGCGCTCAGGTTCTGGGACAATGGTCGTACTGGCTAGCTTTTTTTGACATAATCATTGGCAGTGAATAGAACATATCTCGTATGGTCAACGGAACAAAAAGTTATAGTTTAGATCCACATTTGGACATATTGTTATTATATACGGCTTTCAAAAATTAGCTGATACTTCAAAATGAAATATCTCAGAATTAAATAACCCCTTGTTTTTATGAGTAGTGTATATTAATGCACAAACACAGCCAATAGATTTTCTTATTACTACTAGTGTTGCCCTCTGGTTTAAAAAAATGAGAATCACTGCACTGATTACTGTAGGAGAAAGACAATATCTGGTCAAATGCTCAGAATTTTTAGGTTTCATCAGCCCTATATGACACATTCCATTAACGGTGTGTTGGCTGATTCAAGTTGGAAGCTTTTAATTTGGTAATTCAGCTGCGGTAATTATAAAGCAGAACAAATAATGCTTACTTCTATTCTGTACACAAAATAATAAATACTAATGGAGAAAACACAGGGATCATTTGCAAACTCCACTCGAAATCAAACAGGTGATCTCTGGAGAATTAAGGCAATAGTGCTAACTTGTGCCATCCTGGCACCCATTATTATTATAATTAGTAGTGGTACTACTAGTAATAGTATTTTATTAGTCATACAGCAGAACAGCAAAAAAATTTAAACTCACACAGAGCACTAAGTGAACGTCTTTCTTTATCTTAAAGGAGGTGCACTGGCATCAGTTTGGCCAGGCTGTTATGCAGGCCCTCACGGTTGATCTGTTTTCATGAGATGATACAGACATACAGTACGGCAACACGCACCTGACCGGGAAAGATATAGAAATCGGCAAGACCACCTGCCCCACCGCAAACGGTTCAGAGCCAAAAGAGGAGCTGAGGGGCCAAGAGAGAGGAAACCGCCCATGCACACTCACATACATATGCACACATGTACACACAAGCATATGCGCATATGCACATGCACATATGCGTGCATACACAAATACACACACAGTGCCGGAAGCCAGCTGCTCACCCACCGTTTTTCACCTAAAACCACATACGCTCAAAAACAAATACACATACAAACTTAGTGTGTCACTCTTGGTTGTTTAGGTAGGAAGTAGGCAGTTGGAAGTGGGTTTAACCGTAAGGGCCATGAGGCTCTTGTACCTTGACTGGGGAAATCCCTTAAACCCCCCAAACCTGTTGTCATTCAGATTATTCTGAGCTGGTATGGCAAAAATGAGGATATATTCGTTCTCCAAAACACCATGGTGATATGACTACATAATTAGTAAATACACAATCCATAAAGACGCACATGACCATATCCTCAAACAAAATAAGACACGTGACCTTGTACAATACACAGAAACTTAAACCCATGCAAACACGTGTCTGTAAACACTATAAAAGTCTAAAGAAGCTCCAGTTTTCTCCATCTATACCTATACAGGGATTCTTGTGCATCAAATAAACCTTAAAGCAGAATTAAAAGCGGTTTCTTTCTGTCTTTCCCCTCTTCATTCTGCCCCCTGTAACCCATACACAATCACACACCATGTCTTTGCAGGTCAGGTGGGACTTTGGATTGTCAGTTGAAATGTGTTGTCTCTTGGGGGGTGGGGGAGGGGTAATTGTGTGGCTTATTTTGATGACAAGCTCTTTATGCAAATGGAGGGAGGTTATGCAGCAGACCAGGGGAGAGGAGACATGCAGCGTTACTGGGGGGAAATGGAGCCATCCAATCAACTGCTCCGAGGGGTTAAATGCAATTAAAGCACGATTCCAGTAATGACCTCAATCAACGTAATAGAGGTTTCCACATCATTACAGACATTCGATTATCATTATTATTATTATTACAATTATCATTTTTGTTATTATTACTGTTATTGTGATGTTATTATTGATTAGTGTGTTGCTGCAGGAGGGCAACACACAAAACTTGGCACAAAGAGAGACCACAACAGGACTAATCTCCTTGCACATTTTGGATGAGCAATGTGGCGATATGTTAACATTAAGATAAATGGCAGTAATATAATTCCATCCATTCAAGAATTCTTACTTTTGAAACTGTAAGGCATTTTGTTAACAGCAGTTTTCACGTATAAGGGCAGTCAATACATTTACAAGCATTTTTTACATGCCTTAATTCAAAACAGTTATGCCTCTTCTCATAATAGTGATAGCTGACTGAATTGCGAAAATAAATTAATAATGTTTCATTTTTACATCATCTATTTGACCCCGCTTATCCTGGTCAGCCTGTCTGGAACTCTGGCAGACTTCATGGCAGTGCATTATAGAAAATAAATAAATAAATGAATCTAACTTAACTTGACATTTTTTATAGTTTTGATGGTTTCTAGACACTTTTACAGTTAAACGTAATATTATCAGAAATCTCATAAAGTGTATGATGTATTTTGGCAAATCACCAACCTGTTCTTCTTTCTCTCTCTCTCTCTCTCTCTCTCTCTCTCTCTCTCTCTTGCACATGCACACACACACACACACACACAGATTTGTTCACTCAATGAGTTACAGTAGCACTGCAGCTCTGGGTGCCAGCAGCAAAGCCCCACAGTGCAGGCTGCCAACAACAATTACTGTTCCACCCTGCCAGCTGCCAAGAGCTCCAGAGATACAGAGCACTTAACCCACACCATACCCCCCCCCCCCCACACACACACACACACACATTCTGGGTGCTAGATTTGAATCAGACAACAAAACTCAGCAAACACACATACGTGCACAAAAAGATACTCGCATGTATACAGCTGATGTGAAAATTTCTTTAAAATGACATTTTAACAAATTATCAAGTAATTATCATACAACTTCTTACAGTGCATACAAATTCTTTCCGGTGTCCTGTAACGTGGCAAAATGAGGCCTGCAATATGCAGTTTCTGTTATTTGAAAATCAATTGTATCCAGAATTGTATTTCAAGACATTGAATGTAATTACAGTACCTTGAAAAATCGTATGCTACCATTAGTTTATATATACCATTGTTTTAACAATGATATAATGACCTATATAATTCATTCTCAGTTGCTTTATTATAATAAAATAAAAAATACAGGAAGTATGCAAGCAGTATTTAAAAAAAAGACTAAGTTTACAGTGTATTTAGTGTGACATCCTGTTGTGCTTGAGAATTCACTTGAAGGAGCATCTGGCAGCTTCATAAGGATGTCAGCTATTCTACAGTTCGAAGACGCTTGATCAGGAATGATCTTTTTGGAGGGGTAACACACTTTTTGGCTGCTAACAGGGTGAAAAATGTTAAGATATGCTCAAGCTCACAAAAATTGGAATAACGTTCAGTGGGAAAGTGTATTATGGAAAGACACAATTTCTGGGTCCAATTGTTGACAGTATGGACATACTGTCCATAATAACATTGGTAAAACAAAAAAAAAAAAATCAAATGGTGTCCATAGACACGTGTGAATTGCTGTATTTTATGTTGTAAATGTATCTAATGTTGACTGAAATGGACACTGCCCACCCACATGAACATAGGGACAAAGTCTTAAAAGTCATTGCAAAGAAAAATGCAAACCAACTACGTGCTTTTGTTATTTTGCTGACTGTAAAGTTGACATGGTTACTGTGTCAGTATCAGACCATTTATGTACATGCAAATACTTAGGGCTTTGCCTTCATATTGTCTTCATAATAAGAAAAATTACATTTAGCCACCTCCAACTGCCAAGCTCAGTTTAGGCAAGCACTGTTTACACAAAGACTGTGATAACAATTACACAGAAGTACTTCATGTGTGAGAATGTGTGTGTGTGTGTGTGTGTGTGTGTGTACAATATGTTCTCAAAGTCCTGACACTGCTACACACACCCAAAACAGGGAAAAAAAAGCCTCTGGCTACATATGAACTAGATAAAAGTCAGTCAGAATAGTCCGAGGAAACGTACCTTCATGTGGGTGTGGAAACCATATCTGGGATGGTCCACTGGAGTGGGGTCCACCACGGTAAGAGGGGGAAGAAGGTGAGGAGGGAGGTCCAGAGGGGTGAGATGGGGGTGAACCCAGACTGCTGGCCAGGAAGGTGCCCATGAATGAAGCAGAGGAGTTTGCCATCAATCCAGTGCCTACACAGACAAGCAGAGACAGGCTGCATGAGACAATGAGGAGAAGAATTATGCTGTGTCTGCTAAGAACAGTAAAAACCAGTTAGGATGGATTCAATATTCGTCATCTTGATGTCTGTAGAGGAAATAATTAATTTCTCTGATATCTGACAAGTTCAGGTGTGTCAATACAAAGTGTAAGTTATGAGGAAGAATGTTATGCATATCAATGACCAATAATAGGTATCGCGTTCAGGAAAAGGACAATAGTTCCTTCAAACAAAATGAATTAAATAAATAAACAAAATGACAAAACAATGTGAACTTCCCCAGGTTCCTCTGTAGGTTTTATTTTATAAACAATATCACCGATTACAAATTATCTTAAAAAAAAAATTTGATTTCAAATAAGGCTTCAGTTAACCCATCCTTCCTCAATCACATCAAAATTCTCTACTACCAGGCACCTGATACTCACAATGGCAGAAAGAAAAAAGGCTGAGAAGCAGAGAAAGGAGAGGGAGAGTGGGAGAAAGAAGATCAAGGAAGAAAGAAAAAGAGCACACAAGACGAGGAGATTAAAAAGAAAGAAAGAAAAAACGCAAGAGACAAGTAAAAGGAAGTGAGAATAGAATCTGGGAGGGGAAAGTGGGTTAGGGGAAGAGACATATAGAGATATACTGAAAGAGGTACTAGTATATGAGAGTCTCAGTGTAGTCTGTTCCAAGACGTGGCTCCCATGATTAAGCTCCTGTGATCATTCTACCATAGCAGCTTAGCCACGAGTGAGGACAACCTCTCTTCCTCTCTCTCTCACACACACACACACACACACACGCTACCAACAGTGGAATGAGAATGTGATAAGCACATTCAAATTTCAAAAAACTAACCAAACAATAAGCAGATCATACCTTTAAATCATGTAACATCAGCTAAGTTCAGACCAGTGATCACCACAAGCAGGAATAAAGAGAAGTGCAGAATCAGTGGAAAGGCTGAGGAAAAAATCTATGAGCCTAATGAAGGAAAGTGGAATTCTTTTAAGGCCATTAAAAAAGGCAGATTCTAATTGTTAAAGCTCAACACTTTATTTCTTTAGTTCTGTAAAACTGTTATTGTGTTTTTACAAATGTCCAAAGTACTGAATGTAGTAACGTCAATTTAGAACTGTTCTCTGTAACATTGCTATAAGTTTCAGCTAAACAACTTCAATCAAACTGGATGTGATATAAACATAATTAGAGTATTACCATGTCCCCTGACAATTTGGTAACTTTTTTGGAGATAGTTAACTGTATAACTATAAAACAGCATGTGTTACAGCATTTGTTCCACAATGTTTGGTATGGTATATTCATTTTGGAGCACGTTTTGATCTCAATGATTACGGGTGGATGTTGTGTCCATAACTTTTTCAGATAACTGAAACCTGCGCATAGCTGAAACGTTTACGTAAAGCATCAGAAAAAGTGACACATGACAAGAAGTCTGTGAAAGTCAGAACTTATACAACCTCAATTTCCTGTCTGATTCCATAATGGGTGCAAACTAGCGCATGTTCAGTCATGCAGTCATGCAAGTCTGCGACCATAAAGCGAGAGGTTCAGGACTAACCCGTTACCCTTTCTGGTCTCCTGTTTGGAAATGTTATTTTACATGACAAGTGGACAAGAAGAAGTCACAGTAACATTATTTAACTGAAATCAAGAGTATTGCTGGCAGTACATGACCTCTCATTATTAATGGCCTCTCAATATTAACTAACTTGTAAATATGTATACTTAGTACTAAGTACAGCTGTGGTTTAAGTGTATATTGTGTATATTAAGTCCATCATAACAAAACACCGAAATAAAGTGTTTAGTTAAAATGTTTCTACATATATTTACACAAAAAATATTTACAGAGGGCAGCATGGTGGCTCGGTGGGTATCAGCGCTGCCTCACAGCAAGATGGTCCCGGGTTCAATGCCAGGATCCTGGCCTGGGTCCTTTCTGTGTGAAGTCTGCATTTCCTCCCTGTGTCTGCATGGGTTTACTCCGGGTACTCCGGTTTCCTCCCACAATCCAAAGACATACGTGTTAGGTTAACCTGTGTCTTTAAAGTATGTGACTGCGTGTGAGCACGCTTCGATGGATTGGCGATCCACCTGGGGTTTTTCCTGCCCTTCCGCCCAGAGCTGCAGGGTGGGCTCCAGCATGGATGGATATTCACACAAAAACTAGAAAAAACAAACTTTTTATATGCCAAGGAGACCAGTAATGGCACTCTTTGTTCAGTTTGAAACAAAGGGCAAAATCAGACAAACCTGTGATTAATTAGAAATCTGGCTCACATGACTTTAACCTATGAATGTTGGCTTTGATGCTTAAAAGGACCAGTTTTATTCCCTCTTCCTTTTGTGTATTTTAATAACAAAAGGTTTAATTTGCCTTAATGTGCATGTGTTTGTTGCTGGTAAAAAATAAAAAAAAATTAAAAAAAAAGATTGTTCATGTTTCTATATTATATGTAACCTTAAATTTGTAATCAATAGAAAAAAATGTTTTGAATTTTTTTTCAGTGTATCAAAAACGTAACAAAGCTTGACCCTACTGACCAGTGTTTTTGTTTTATGCGAACACTGAATACATTGAATGATTAAATGAGTAAATTAGCTTTTTCACTACTATTAAACAATCTCACAAATTACATAATGACCCAAGAGACATGTACAGAAAGACAAAATGCTAGCAAGATAAATGGCAAAAATAAATGGAAATGTTTTCATCCGCATACTGTGCACTTAATGCTGTATAAATGATAAGTACAACTGTATTGTGCTAATTAGACATATTATGTTGTAAAGCTGTACTCCACCAAGGCATTGAAATATCCGTGTATTTCAAGCATCTTTTTCATGATGTGAGGGTCTGCCAAACGCCATAAATGAAACTGACAGCTTCGGCTTGCAGTAAATGCTGTGAATAATCGAGAAAGGGACGATCAACAAAAGAAATTCCACTTTTATCTACCTGTGATGCATGTAAATTGCCATTAGTTGTTTGTTAGCAACATCTCCTGCATATTGAGGGTTAAGATTTGTAAACAAAACGTGAACTGTAAATCAGTTGACACTTAAACCTAATAACAAAGTAAGAACTGGAGAGCATACTCTCCTCCTCTAAGGTTTGGAGTTCTAGGAAGTGGCAACCCGTGGTGAGTTACAACACCTGTCAGCTCGCTCTGTCCAATTCACATCCATTATTAACAATGCTTAAAGTATACACAGCTTACACGCAGGCTCTATGATGACATATTGTACAATCATGTACATTCATGTGGAATATTCCCACATACTGAGATCAGCACATAAACACTGGCGTCAAACACATATACGTAAACGCAATTATGTAACCACCTGAGAGGGATTACAATCTGACTTAAATTTATATGGTTCAAATAGAGTCCATGTGTATATTACATACACACACCCATATGTATGCGACAATTTATATTCTACATACATATATCCACAGGCATTTATATGCTGAACACACTCATATGCACAAACCAGAAATGGGAACTGCAAGTGTAGAGAAGGAATGAAAGACAAGCATAATAAGCTGGGAGTGAAATGAGGTGTGAATAAACACACTTCATAAATGACTTCATATCTTATAGAATGTCTTTCCTTCAGGAATACAATGAAGTAAAACAAAAATGCTAATTTTTAAATAAGTCAAATTAACAATTCTGCAAATGTGTCTGTGCAAATGTTTGTGTTATCATGATGAAAATGTGATCTAATTGAACAGTAAGGTGTCCCTTGCACATATTTACGCTGGGAGAAGTGCAATATGTACAATAATTCTTTGAAGGTATTAATGAAATGCACAGGATATAGAGTATTTCTGCAAGTCTTTAGGGAAATAATTCTGGGACTGTAAGGTGCAGTACAGCAAGGTAAGTCTCTGCTCTGCTCTTTGCCGTTGGTAGCTACTTTGTTATTGAGCAGCGGTGAGACCGAAGGAGTTTTCATTCGAAACAGATAAAAGTTCATTAAAGCAGAGTGAGAAGGATAAAGAAGATGTTTAGAGGTGTGAAATTACCAAATGAGTGCTCTCACAATATAAACAGCATGTAAGGCCACCGCCAAAGCCTCCAGCTGGAAACACAGCAGCTCAAGGAACAAAAAAACTGAGGACGAGAAAAGGAAAACAACATAATTGCAGGCTTGAGGAGAGGCTGGCTGTTTGAGCTGTGGCCGATGCAGACTCTCTCGTCTCCTCACACCCACTCTCTTGCCAATCCCTCGGCCAAACCACCACACTGTGGGCAGAAGACGTCTCATAGTACTGATCTGGACTGGGCATTCAATCGAAAAACCGAACCAAAGGCACTATAAGGGAAACCACACAACAGGACATCAGTAAAAAAGAAAGGAACCATGTCCCTGTAGAGGTTGCTGCTCTACGCTCCACTCCTCAGAAGTCCACACCTCCATTAGAGGCTCCACTATGGCCCACAGCTGGCCAAAATGAAAGACTACCACGTCTTAACACTACTACCATCTCAATGCTACAACATGGGTGGAGACTCATGGACAAAATGATCCCTTTCAAAAACATTTCAAATCATTCCCTTTGCAGCAGACCAGATGGCATCTTGGTACTAAAATATGAGAGGTGACTGTTACCAATTTGAAACTGAAGAGACCACATTACAAAAACTCTGGAAGCCAGTTGTACTACGAACATTTAGTTGCATTTTAGTTCATTTATGTTGAAGAAGAATTAGTGCATAAAATGAAAACTTAGTGACTAGGTGTAAGGACCTCAATAAAAAACCCATTCATGGGCCCTGGAATAGAGGGACTCATGAGAGTTAAATGGTAACAAGTGACATAAGGGTTATGTTTAAACATTTGACCTATATTCCTTATGATCCCTCCATGTGCTTCTAACAATGAAATAAGCATATACAATAAGAAATAATAAATAAGCAAGTTCAGGGGTGGTTTAATGAAAACCTATATTACAAGGAGCACAGAAGACGATATAGGGAGTAACAAATACATTCCAAGCTTAAATCTTTGTAAATGGGATAAAAACACAATAGCAAGACACGTGCCAGGGCTCCGGGTTTTCCTGTCTGTAGTAAGCTTGTGTAGTAGCAGCATCTGTCTGACACCTTGTCCCTCTCCATTGTCTGCCAGGCAGTGAACACCTCCATTTGTGCCAAGTCCCTGTGTTCCCCAGCACAAGTCTTCAGTAGCACATCCTCACAGCGCTTTCCTCTCCCTACACACTGCCAGGTCTTTTTTAATGAAACGTTCCCTTTTGTTTACTTTGCTTTATTTACTTTTACAGTCTTTTTTTTCAGTCTATGTGTCTTCAGTGGGCTGAGAGTCATCTGCAGTTTTTGAAATGATTGCCTGGGCCCATCCCCCCGTTTTCCCGCACGCTCCTCCACCTCTAATAAACCAACCTACCGAAATTAAACACTGTTGATACTGGAACTGCAAGGTTGGGGCAGGAAAAAGGAGGGTGGGAAAGCAGGATAGTAGGAGGTCTAGAGGGCTCTTGCCACAAATGGAGAGGTAGCTGCCAACACAAACAAACAGCAAAGCTAAACGAGCTTGGCCATGTGGGGGATAAAGCAGACCTGGGAAGAGAGCGAAACAGGAGAGGCCCTATCATGCTGTGAGTTTAGTAGGTAGATGCAGAACTCAGCATGAAATGGACTGAGCACACCAGGCAGGACCAAGGCTGATGTCCAAATGACATACTACACTCATGGCTCCTGCCATCCCAATTCCTGGTGTAATGTATGGAGTATTTGAATTACCATACACAGTACTGAGCTATTATTAAATGGTGAATGGGGGGGGGGGGGCAGAAGAGAGGTTAACCATGATGTGAACAAGGCCCTGCTTTCCATAGATATGCACAGATAACAGGAAGGCAATGGGGGCAATCACAGGGTCCAATGGGCCACTATATAACACTACATAATGTAGGGGTCAAATTTTCTCAAAGGATATAAGTAATAAGGATTTTGTTAAACAAATATATGCCATTTTGTGGAACTCGTCACATTTGGTTAGCGGGGTTTGAAAGTACTGCCATGCTACACAAGTCACTAGGCAGTTAAGTGCTTTACGAGATCACTAGTTAATCACCTCATTAAATACACTTGCAGTAGTTTCATTCAATTGTGCAAACAGTTTCCAGCTGAATGAGTTCAGAGTATATACTGTATGCATGCTTTATACTGGAGCGCAATGACTATATTGATTCTTCATTGCAATTGCCTCCCTTTCTTTATATTGCATGCACTACATCATGAAGGCCACTCTGGTACCGCACTGCTAAATTCATTCACTAGTCATGTTGGGCATACTGGCAATGATCGTGTCGTAAACATACTGTGTGCTGCATCCTGGTGTGGAATTTAGTCTGTGTTACATGCACTTGATTCAAACCCAGCATTTATTTATGCAGCAAATGCAGAAGTGAGGCACAAATCTCACACATCCCCTACTTAAGGAAATAGGGTCATGTGCATACTAATCGCTGCTATTCCCTCTCGCAAAATGACATTAATCCAATTAAGGAGTTATAAAGAAGGATTCCGGGAGTGGGGAACCCCCAAGCTTTTGAGCCGCACACACATATAGTACATAATAGCCTGATGTAAGTGTTGTCAAATTGAATCTCATATTCCTTTGGAAAGGACACTAGCATATAGTAAGTGTAGAGCCCGTGAGAGACGGCAGCTGTCAGTGAGACCCACCAAGTGCTCTGTTTTCTGTCTACTGCCTTGGCTTTAAGACCAGCCTAAGCGAGGCTGAAATTAAGTGCCATCCATCAGCATGTGGAGCTGGGCTGGGATAAAATGGCAGCACGTGTGTACAGCTTTTAAAACAACAGTTTCTTTCCTTCAACTTCTCATTCTCCATCTTTCTTTCCAATGTAGGATGACTACACCAACTAGAGGTGTGCATTCACAACCAGGAAATGCAGTTCCTACAAGACCCACAGCTTGATAAAAAGAATCTTTTTTTAGGCCCGAGTGTATATAAACAGTTTGAAGGAACGGTTCCTGAGGTAGGTCCGGCAATGTTAAAACACATAGACAGTAATCTGAGGGAAGGCAGAGAACTGAACATCTATTTTTATACTATATCGTTTTTACACTATAAAAATCTAAAGAAATATTTCAACTCTATGCTTAAGGAAACACAACACTGACTTTTCTCAGCTACTCTTTTTTTAGAGCCTCTACTTTGTGACTCAGTGAAAAAGACTGCAAAATAGGATATTTTTGTAACCACTTCTATTTTTTCCATATTCATTTTTTTGCCAGATTTCCTCTGCTTTTGACACTAAACCAACATGGAAGTCTATTTAGAGTAATCCAAAGTAAAAGTGACTTAAATCATTAATCATTTCATTCTGTCAACACACATACTGGCAGGGAGAATACATTTATTTGGATATGAGACAGCAAGGTGTAGTCATGCACACTCTAGAAATATGACTGAGTCTAGCTAAATAAATTGTTATATTAACAATTTAAAATAGCTTTGGGATGGTACTAGTAACGAAGAAGAAACTTTTTGGTGTGTTCGGTCAGAATTAGAGTAGACATTCAATCAAATATTTCTTTCTTTTAGAGATGGACACTTGTTAATCACAGACTCAAACAGGATTGTGGAGTCTCTGAAGAATCAATACTGTGGAGACTAGCAAGAGCATACCAAATAAATCAAGCTCAAACACCCACATAGGGGAGAATGTGCCAGAGAGAATGAAAGAGAACCTCAAAGGAAGCCCGACAGGGAAAGCTGCATTTATAGCAACGAAGCCCAGAGAAAGAGCACAAGCAAGAGATAAGAATGACAAAAGAAAAAATAAAGAGGCAAAGGACAACAGTTCAAGTCCAGGTCAAAGCCCTGGGTTTTTAACAACACATGCACACGCGCGCGCGCGCGCACACACACACACACACACACACACACACACACACACACACACACACACACACACACACACACA
>JAUZST010009590.1:2500-12890 GCA_034779995.1 Parotocinclus haroldoi | reverse complement strand
GTGAGGGTGTGTGTGTGTGTATCTGTTTATATATATATATATATATATATATATATATATATATATTGGTGTGTACATGATAGTGTTTGTCTGGTATGTGTATCTGCAGTTAGTTTATATAATAATGAGCTGTGTGTGTGTGTGTGTGTGTGTGTGTGTATGTGTGTGTGTGTGTGTGTGTGTGTGCATGACTGTTTGCTCATACTGCAATCAATCTATATAATGAGTCAATGTGTTCTAGTGTGTCTGTATGTGTGTGTAGTCGTGTGTAGGTCAGGTATACTGCTCACAAATTAGATTAGTCTACATTTAGGCTAGATTTTTCAAAATAAAATATCCCATAATGAAACGTCCCTACAGTTTTGTGAGCAGTATATAATCTCCACACGGTAATACAGGTAGATAGACAGATCAGATTTTCTTTTTACTCGTGAGGACGTTTTGCTGGTCCCCACATGGACAGCCATAAAATACATATCATGGCAATGGAAATTCTCAACAATCACAGCAAGACCACCTTTGTTTTTGTGTTTGGCACGTAACTGGTTTGTCTTCCATAATGACACGGCTTCTAAGAGCATTATGAAACATGAACAGAATTACAAAAACATCAATTTGCAATTCAGCACACGACTTACCCCATAAAATAACAGGATTAGTTCCAATCAGCCCATTAGGAGATCAAAAGGAAGGAAGATCTGGGAGGTAGGGTGTATGTGTGCAAGGATTTTAAACAAATACTGTTTTGTTCTGTGAGTTATATGAAGTCAGCTAAGGCAACGCATGTGAGAGACTGTACATTTTCAGTGTAGTTTTATGGTACGTGTTGCTTAAGGCGGTACTGACAGATGCCAACAACAAATCTGAAAAAGCAAACTGGATTTTATGCCAGTAATCTTATAATTAAGCATATGCTTATTCAAAAAAAAAGTTGTTTTTTTGTCTTTGTATCCTTTCTGTTTTATTGACCTGTTCAGGCTAAACTTCAAATTAAAGAAGTTAACCCAGCCTTCAAGGACAAACTTCTAAATGACGAATGTAATGTAAATTGTAATGAATCATTAAGTTAGTTACGTCCCGAGGCCTTGGGCATACTAATGGATCATTTGAGAAGGTGGCCAAGCTTTTAAAGATCTTAATAATGATAGGATGAAGCTAGTAATTTAAAAATCAATCCAAATTCTTAATCCCATATTTATATATATATGATAATGGAATTGTTACCTTTAAGCTCCAGAGATGCCTTGGTTTGTGCATTTGTCAGAATTTATTCAATTGTCCAGAAGGTAAAATGTTTAAGTCTCAGCACTGATAACGTTGTTAGGCCCTTGAGCAGAGCCCTTAATCCTTAAAGGCTTGGGTTGATTAACTGTCAATTGCTTGGCTAAAACTGAAGATTGTATCTGTAGTATGTTGCTCTTGATAAGGATATCTGTTAAGTGCTATAAATGTTAATGAGCTATGTAAGTTTTAAGTTTATGTAGTGGCTTATTTTGGGTGCGACTGATAATTATTTCATGTTGTTTTATACTCATTGACTGAAAAAATTAAATAATGAATGCTCTCAAGATAAAAATGTCTGATTGCTGCAAAACGTCATGCAGTTCTGTCTCAGGAAGATATGTACGGTGTGGTCTGATTAGACACTGCCGTATATAAAAAGGCTCTTGGATGCTACTATTGTCAAGGGTACCTGTTGGTGAGAGATTGTTGACTGTTAGACATGCCTCTAAAAATGGACGTGAAGACATTTTGAGTCTTGGTCCATCCAAGGTTTCTTCCTTCTACATTCAGGGAGTTTTTCATTTCCACTGTCGCCCTGGGCTTGCTCAATTTAGGATTTGCCTTTTAATAGATTGTAAAGTTGCTTTGAGACAATGCTCCGTTGTAAAAAGTGCTATATAAATAAACTTGAATTGAATTGAATTGAACATATTGGCCAGTTGACAGACTTGAATAGGTCGGAAGGCCTGGACAAACCACCAGTAGAGAGGACTGCTTAATTCACCGACCAGGACGAGCAGCTCTGTTGTTTTGTTGTCCACCGTCCAGAAAGAGGTGATACCTTCACTACACACTTCTAGGTGCTTAACAGAAGGACATTTGTTGTCACAGTGCCCATTATGTGTCCTGCCTTTGACCGACACTTTTGTTTAAAGTGGGCAAGTAAACCCAAGTAAAAAAATCCAGCAGCACTGCTGTGTCTCATCCATTCGCACCAGCATAACACACACTTACACAGCACCACCACAGCAGTGCTGAGAATGATCAGTCCCACATAGTACCTGATCTGTGCTGGTCCTGTCGGGGTCTTGAAAATTAGAAGACAGGGTGAAGAGGACGAACAAAGTATGTAGAGAAACAGATGGTCTACAGTCTGCAGATAGCTTTGTCATATAACAAAGCTGATGCACAGTGAATGTAGAAACACATGGTAGTCATAATAATGACTAATAATAGTGATTGCTTGTGTATATGATTGTGAGGACCAAATGATAAAAAAGCAACTACATTTATGCAAAAACTACAGCTTTCTTAGGCTTTTCTACAGCTTACATTAGCAGATTTACTGTAGGTTACTGATGTTATGGTTGGGTATAGCTGTATCATTAATTAGCTACAGTAATATTATGTTAATTGAAAGACGCGCGTGTGTGTGTGTGTGTGTGTGTGTGTGTGTGTGTGGGAGAGGGACAGGTAGGTCGAGCGTGAAAGCTGAACAATGCATTCATATGCACTAAGATGATTAGAGCGTGAATGAGTGTGCACGTCCCCGCATTAATTAGATTAACCAGATTAATTATGATCAGGAGGCGATGAAGTCGTCTCATTCCTCAGGATAATAGCAGCTTGTCAATGTCAGAGTGCCCCAAGCGTGTGTAATACAGAACACAAATAACCATTTACTTGTGTGATGCTAATTTCAGGTGGTTTAATTCTCGACTGGGATTTTTCCATTGATGTTTTTTTTTTTTTTAAGAAAATGCAAATAACACATAAAAAAAGATCTTAGGAATCTATAATGCTGGTATTCAAGGCTAGTCTTGTCATGCCTTACGGACACAGAAGTGCTTCCCAAGACTATTTGTGAATATTCATAAATTTAAAACTGTGCAAAATGTAGGATTTAATGGCTGTCTTATTGCTTTTGTGGTAAATTAAACAACCCAGACATTTTTGTTCAAAGCCATTCGGTCCTATAGCTCTCAAGCTTTTATTGCCACATCAAAGCGTTGCACAATATGTATTTTATTAGTCACAGCATTAGCCTGTGCTAACTGGGTGTCACATAGGGTTGTATTATTGAAATAACATTCAGCAAAGGTTAGAACGGTGAGAACTCAAACTCAGTGATAATAAAGTAAACACAGAGGACATAAAGGTCCTTATCAATAGGTTTGCTGCATATGATGCAAGAATCCAAGCCACAGTGGTAGGCACAAAAGGCACACATAGGGATGCATCTGAAGTGGCAAGAAATGGAAAGACTGTGAGAAGACAATGTTAGGGACACAAACAATAAGAGGAAATCTGTTGCAGTTGTTAATATTCCGGTGAGCCAGACAGTTCCATCTACTATACAGAACCAGACAGTGGGACAACTCATTGAGGAATTGGTGACATCTTAATAGGGTCCAATACTGGTATTTAGATCATTGTGAGTTTCAATACTGGCTCCAAGAAGCTACCACTGTTGGCCCAAATCAGTTCATCTCAACTGCATTATTTTATTTCTTTTTTACCTTTCATGCCTGTCAGATGCTATTCAGACAATAAGACTCACAGGACTTAGTAGATGCCCTTATCAAAAGTAATTTATAACTGACGTAAGGTTAGGGGCTAATTTCTCAGAAACTGATGGTTAAAGACCTTGCTTGTTGATCCTGGTCATATACCGTCTATTTGCATGATTGTTTAAACAAATTCCTTCATGTCATGTATGAACCAGTGATTCATGTAATTAAATATTTGAATGAATTGACAGCACACTGTCGCTGCAAAAAATCACATCCTAATATGCCACAATTTTGGTTTTGCCTTGCTTGTTCACGTCACACTCAGTGTCTAAGAAGGTTAACAGTAATGTTTTTAAATAAAAAAAAACATGCACTTATTTTTCGGGAGTAGTACAGATTTTGGCATGGCTGTAATTGTGAGACATAGAAAGGCTAAAATTGTTTTTCGTTAGTATATACATAAAGCTGAAACAGTGATTCATGGCTACAATAATTTTCCATTTTCATTCTTCAATGCATCTCATGGTTGACTGGATACAAACTGAACTCCATGTACAGTAATAGATGTACAGTATACAGGGTAATAGTTCTGGATTGGCCATGCATGTCCCCAGACCTAAACGCTACTGTGGGGCATTATCAAACACCATGGCCTGGTGGGTAAGGTACTGGACTATGGACCAGAAGGACCAGGGTTTAAATCCCACCTCTGCCAAGCTACCACAGATGGATCCCTAAACAAGGCCCTTAACCCACAATATAATGACAAAAAATTACATAAATGTAAATGCAAGCGGAAGGTGGAGTAGCACAAGGTCTCTAAAATCCAAGAGCTCCATGATGTCATCATGAAGGAGTAGAAGAGGATTCCAGTGGAAACCTGTGAACCTAGTGAACTCCATGGCCAAGAGAGTTAAGAATGTCCTAGAAAAATTATGGTTATTATATTGGTAATATTGACACTTTGGGCACAATTTGACCATTTTTACTTAGGGGTGAACTCACTTTTATTGCCAGCGGTTTAGACATTATTGGCTGTGCGTTGTTATTTTACGGCCACATCAAATTTACACTGTTATACAAGCTGTAGACTGACTACTTTACATTATATTAAAGTGTTTCATTATATCACTATTGTTTTTCCATTAAAATATATAATAAAAAAGTAACGAAAAATGCGAGGGTACTGACTTTTGCGACATGTAGATGTTGGTGGCCGATCTTGTAACCAAGGCTCTATGGCAAGTAGGAAACACTTTCCCTGGAGTCACCACGAAAACCATCTCAATAGCATTTGATACTATTTAGTTGCAATAATATTTAATTAAGTATAGCAATTCTGCTTTTACTTCACAAATTTTACTCTTGCACTCTGTTGCTTCATGGGCGTAAACCTATATGCACTTTTATTTTTAGATCTTACGCTTTTAAGCTGCACGTCTGTGTGAATGTGAATGTGAGTAACATCTTTCTTGAAACCTGCCCCGGGATTTCAAACCCAGCTACATCTTGAGACCAAAAAATGTCTGCAGCTCGTGTTTAAATATTTATGCTCCCTCTCTCTGTTCAGTATAGTCCCTCTAAAAAGCTCCACTGAGTGCCAAACTTTCAGATAAATAATAGTTCTATTTACAGATTTGAGATTTGTGAAACTAAAATGAAGAAGCGAGCTGGACAGACTTGCTTTTTGAACTCGTGATTTATTTATGTGCTACTAAGCTACCCATTTTTGCTGGCTTACGTTACTGAATTTGGGGTGCCTGAGAGCAAACTACAGACAAGGCAAATGCAAAAAAAAATTGCTTTGTAACCACGTTGCTATTTATCAAGTGTAAAAGTCCTTTAAAGAACAGCTCTGGGGTGTATGCTAATGTATGTAAGAATTCACACAGCCCAGAGCTGACAGGCTTATAAAGTCTGGCAAAGCATTTGTTCAATCGATTTTATGTATAGACTATACACCGATGACTCTTAACTTTATGACTATTACAATAAATATCATTGTCCTAGTGCTTATTCTAATATTAAAAATGCATTAGACGATAAGTATAAAGTAATTATTACTCTGCATGTTAAATATTATGTGAGAGAAATAGTATGTACTGTGCTCGTGTGACACTTCTGAACACAAGCTGGAGTCAATATGGGACTCTTGTGCACATGGTCACTGTGTGAACCCCGCAACACCTACACAGTTTCATGCCCAATATCAAGTGAATGTAGAAGACTGCATCCACAAACAATGTTTAACTGTATAACTGAAGACTGAAAAAAGACTTTTCTTTCTGAAAAGAAAAAATATCATTGGCGATTATACTCACTGGAGATGCAAATATTGCAATATTACAGCAAAAGGATACGTTTATTGGGTGAAAGTGGACTAGTTACCTTGTTAGGTGGCCTCTAGACTGGGTATAGAATGAAATACGATTTGGCATAGGGGCTGTATGCATAATCTAGTGGAGACATTCTTTGGAAACCCTTATTATTGTGGATTGAGGAAGCCCCGCCTTGGCAGGCAACACATATGGCCATAGGATATCCTGCACGTCTTGCTAGTGATACCAAGGGTTACTCGGCGTGACTGGCTGTCATATGCGCTTGCTACCCAGTAACACCAGTAACTGTTGTAGCTTTAAAGCACTCACCATGAGTGGACAGTACTGTTGCCTCACAGCGAGAAGGTTCAATCTCCTGGTTGGTCCCTTGTGTGTGGAGATTGCGTGTACTCCCAAATGTCTTAGGTTAATTGGTGTCTCTAAAGTGTTCAGGGTGTGTGTATGAGTGTGTGAGTAAATTTGCCCTACGCACTATTTAGGGTTGTTCCTGCCACGCGCCCTATGCCGCCAACATGGCACCGGCTCCCCCAATACCCTGTCCAGGACCAAGCAGATGAAGAAGTGAATAAATAAATTGGTGCAAATTAGAAATGCACAGTTCAGACAGATCTTGTTCTTTATGCAGTATAAAAGACATCTGCATACTGTTAGCCCATCATCACAAACACAAGATTTTGTGGCCCTGAGTACTTTTTATGGCAGCATAAGGATTAATTACTTTTCCTCGGTCTTCATACTTTGGCCTCTGACAGCGTGTTCTCCAACATTCCCTAGCAAATTAACTCTTTACCTTCCTTTCCTTACTCTCTATTTCTCTATTTCTCTCTCTCTCTCTCACACACACACACACACACACACACACACACACACACACACATGAATATCCTAAAACAACTAGGCAATCAAAAGTGACAAAACCTCCTTTGCAGTGAAACGTTCCTCTTTTTCTCAATTGTATTAGCATTTCTCAAATAATAAAATGATAAGTGATAAAGGTCATTTGCACTTCCCCAGCAGCATTTCTGAAACTAATAGCATAAATAGGCATTTAATAACCTTTCTTCGGCAAGGTTCCATCGTTTCTTTCAAATACCAAGACGCATTTCATTTAGGAAGAAAGTAGTTAAGCAAAGCAAAACATCCCGTTTTTGCACCACTTATTCTATTTGGGCTTATCCAGAACCTATCCCTGAATTCACCCCAGATTTCAAACAACCTAGTGCCAGTCCGTTGCAGAATTCTGTAACCACCCCACATAACTTTTAAGATGAAATCCACCCTAGGGTTGCAAACCCATCTCCTCAGGAAATGCTGCGCCTAGCAGTTGGCACCTCACCTACAGTATTCGATTTCCAAATGCTGCTAAATAACTAATCTTTGGTTTTGTCATTAAATACTTCAAAGAAAAGTTTCTCTCCTTCCCACAGAGTACCCCTCATGGTATTCTCAGGGTACGTTCTCTTACACTTCAACAAAGACTGAGAAACGATCTGTGTTTTTATATTGAGTTTTTTATTACAACGAGTCTATGTATTGAAGATTGTATTTCAAGGAATCACACTCATTCTTGCTTTATTTAATATGTCCATCTAATTTATTAGACTTATTGTTAAGCTTTGTCCATTCAGGCCCATTTAAATGTCAAAACAATTAGGACATGACAGCTGAATCAGACAGATTTTGATTGCTAATAGGTGAGACCATCTTTGATGGCTTCAGGACTTATCGGGTATACAGTACAATAGTTAACCTTGTTTACATCCCAAAATAAAAATAAAAAATGGGACAGTATGGAAATGCTTATAAAAAATGTCGCATGCACTTATTTCATTACAGACGGTACAAATGTCATGTTTTGTCTGTTCAACTTGTTAATTACTGGTTAATAAACATTTATTCATGCATCTCAGCCCTGTAAAAAGTTGGGATGGTAAAGCATTTAATACTTTATGTTGTCATTCCTTTTAACCACACTTAAAATATGTTTTGACACAGAGGATACCAAGGCAACTTGTTTCAGGTGTTATCGTGCATTTCTTCTGCATCATCCTGCATACATTTTAAAATGTGCACCAGTACCGGGTCGTCGTTGCATGTTTCATGTCACAGTTTTCCACACACAGTTGTCCAGGTCAGGACTACAGGAAGGCCATTCTAGTGCCCATACTGTCTTCTTCCACAGTCATGCTTTTGTCACGTGTGCAGCTAGTGATTTTGCATTGTCTTGGGAGTTCCTGGAAAAGGCAACGTCTTTAAGGCAGCTTATGTAGCAGTAGGATCTCGATCTGCTTTTCTGCATTAATGCTGCCATCACAGAAGTGTGATTTACCATAATTCTCTCCAAGAAAGACTTGGAATACTGATTTATCTGATCATTATGTACATTTCCACTGTGAGATGGTCCACCCTAGATGTCTCAGAGCCCAGAGAGGTCGATTTCGCTCCTGGATAATTGTCAACATGAGGCAGAGTAACGTTTTAAGTGGCAATTGTGAATGTGACTTTGTTTTGTTGTGCTTGACAAAGATTTGATAAGGTAATCCTGTGCTCCTGTGGTTGGCTTTATGAGCTATTAATGAATGATGGTTCATGATGCAGTGCTGTCTGAGGGACTGAAGATCACAGGAGTTTGGCTTAAGCTTGAATTGAATCTGTTAAATCCTATTATGCGGTGTAAATGGAGAAATCTGAAAATCTCTCCTTGAGGTCCATTGTTTTTAAACATTTCAATAATTCTCTTACGCAGTTGTTGTTGACCTGGATATCCTCTACTCATCTTTGCTTATCAAAAAGACTCAGCCTTTCCTGGATGCTACTTTTGTACCAAATGCTGATTACAACCACCTGTTGACATCACCTGCTCATTTTTTCAAATTCATTACTAGTTCCAAATTGCCCCGTCCCAACTTTTTTGGGACGTGTTGCAGGCCTGAAATGCAGGAATGGATGTTTTTTTAACAAATAAAATGAAGTTGACAAGAAATATCTGAGGTTCATACTGTCTGCAATGAAATAAAAGTCAAATTAAACGTAAGAAACACTGTCCTCGTTAGGTATTTTCCACAGTGTGCTTGGTTTTCCCCCATGTTATCTTGTATCTATTTGGTTAACCATTCCTGCTGATATGCCCATGGTGAGCTTATTTTCCCTGGTCTGTATAGTTCTGCCTGCTTAGCCTTTTTTCCACTGTGTGTTGTACTTGTATAAATACAATAAATTGCACTTACCTCTTCCCTCCAATTGTTACTAATGCGACAGTGCATAGTGCCATTAAGCTACCAGACTGGAATGCTAAATCATGCATAAATCATGGTTAAGTCAAAATATCTAGCTTTACTCATCAACCATTTCAAACATAAACGTATGCATGGCAAAGATACATGGATTGCAAGTTTGTAATGTTAACATGGCTCTAGTCTGCCTCGTGATCAGAAATCAAAAGGTTATAAATTACAAATGCATCCAATAAATGGTTATGTTATGCATTTGCAACATGCCATAATGTATGCAGATCTCATACTGTCAGTTCTTTGACAAAGTCATTAATGCAGTGTACGAAGTGTGCGAGAACTTCTTGGTTAATATCCCGTGTTCTTCATTATCGACTGGTTTAAGTTTTATTAAATGCAGTGCTCATAATTAAAATCTTTAACAGAGCTGGAGGATATTGCTCCAGTCCTTTATCTCGATTCAGATACTATCTTGTCTCTCTTGTTGATATTAAATGAACCTGAATGAACTGCAGAGCTTTCTGCAGTCAGGCAGATAAAATATAGCTTAAAAGTATTTGTCACTTTATTTAAAAAAAAAGATGACAGGAAAGAGAAGAACGATTCTCATAAATATGAAGTTAATATTCTGAAGGAGAAAATCCAAAGTGGCTCTTTCAGGTGATTTTATTAATATCATTACTCTGCTGTCAGAGGACACATAAAAAATGCCGCTCATAAAAGTCTTTTTTTACTCGTGCTTTCGTCCAGCATCCATCACCACCAGCTCCAATGTGGAGCAAATCATTACAGTCCAGAAAGAGCTTCTTACAATAGGAGTTGAAGAGGTTACATGACAAGCACGGATTGGTGTAGGACATGAGTGACGGATATGTAATCCAGCCAGTGACACCCGGTTGGCTGAAAGTAGCTAACTGACAGAACCATTTCCAGTAATGACACACCAAAAAAAGGTCCATTAACTCCTCATGTTGCTTTCCAGAAGTGACCTAAATATACCCTGTAGAATTTAGTATGAACAGTTTATTCTTGTTGTAAGTTACAGGTCAAAATGTAAATTGAAGGTTTTCTCGCATTTATTTAT
>JAUZST010009589.1:0-12891 GCA_034779995.1 Parotocinclus haroldoi | reverse complement strand
ACTGGATCTTTTTTCCAGCCTAGCATTTTTTTCCTCTCTTGTAAGGGCATGTAAAATCTGGTGATGTTTAGGTTATGTATACACAGAAATATAGACAATTCTAAGGGGTTTATGAACTGTCACGCGCCACTGTATAAATGAATATAATAAGCATTGTAAACTCACCTTGTCATCTTGTAGCAAATCATTTCCATTAGCCTCGTCTTCTTGCTCAAAGTCTTGTTGTTCTTCCTCAGTCCAAACAGAAAGATCTTCTGAAAGAAAAAAAATTGTGAACTAGAAAATGATTTTATTGTCGTCACTTCACCCATTCTATGTTTATTTATCCAGGATGCCACACAAACTATTATGATCGCATCCAATTCAAGCAATGTCTTATTGTGAGTACACTTTTGGGCCTGTTTTTATTTATTTTTTCTTTAACTACTTAGGTCAAATAATTAAAACAATTCATCATAATTATTTATTATTAAAGTTTTTAACTCGAGTAAGCAGGACACCGTTTTTACCATACGAGTGCATAAAAGTCAATCACAATAAATCACAAAGTATTTTATTTATTTTGAATAATTCACCATAAATATAATCAAAAACAAAATACTCTTTGGTGAGAAATAAATTCCACTACAATAAATGAATTGTATATTTTAAATGATCCCTATTCTGAACAAACCGGGCTAACCTGAAATGTCTAATAATTGAAGATGTATGTGCAGTTAAATGTTCGCATTATGTTCTGTGAAACAGGACACAGACTACATGCTTTGCACAGAGTGATTTATTTTAAATTATTATATTAATAAAAACACAAACTGAAAACGTAGTACAATACTGTCTTGTACAATACACACTCAAGGCTGCAATTCTCTTTTCTGCCAGCAGGTGTTGCAAGGGTTTACTCATTCTTGTTTTCAGTCATATAACACAGATGGACGTTGATCAAATAGACGTTATAGAAGTGGCACATAGCTGTACCTGATTTTCTTTTGGGTTGATTTTTAATATACACTATCCTTTTATTTCAGTCAGTAATGTTAGATTTCACCAAAGTTATTCCCAAGTACATTTTCAAACTGACTGACCATGTAATTAACGTGAGCTTCGATAACCTTCCATGTAATATAACATTCAAGGCGTTCATCGCATACACAGTCGCCCTAACATTTTTTTTCTTAAAGGTGGCAATTTGATTGTTTTATTTAACACCAGCATCAATGGCCATTTTAATGACAGAAACGGTGTTATACTGACACACAAGGTTACTTCAAAATGTATCTTATATAATCAGGTCAGGCCAATTTAGAGTAATTACTTAACCTAACCCATGTCTTTGGACTGTGGGATTAAACTGGAGTACGAAGGAGAACATGCAATATCCACACAGAAGCTATGTTGGGGCTCAAATGCGCATCTCTGGAGCCATGAGGTGACAGCACTAACCACTGAAAACATAAGTATGATATGGACAAATGAGATGTTGCACAAGTAAACTAGCTCACAATAGGATGCTTGCTCATTACACTTGATAGCAGAAAAGAAAAATTGGCTCGATGATTGGGCGCATATTTTTTTAAGTTCTGCCTAATCTTTATTTATGTGTTTTGTTTTCTCTACATACTTTGTTAGTTCCCTTTACTCTGTTCTCTAATGGTCATGACGCTCACAGGATAAGCACAGATCAATAACTATTTGGGTGATGGGTTATTCTCAGCACTGCAGTGACAATGATAGTTATGGTGGTTTGATAGTGTGTGTTGTGCTGGTAGAAGTCGCTCAGACGAGGCAGTGCTGCTGCAGTTTTAAACCACTCAAGTGTCAGTACTGGGATAAAAAATAGCCACTAACCACCAGCATCCTGTGAGTGCTGAAGAAAGATTGGAGGATGATGACCTAACAGTGCATCAAGAGATGATCTATCTTTTCTAACTTTACATCTAAACCTGGAGCTTTTAAATCTCAAAATACTACGTGTGAATCAGAGTAATTATTTCAGACCACCAGTGTATTTATAATGTCTATATGCATTATAATACAAACTAATCAATTGCTTAATAATAGACATTAACCTGCATACCAACACCGTGGAATAATTTTAGAACTTGAAGAACTTGCAGAAGTTACTATAATCTTGTAATTGTCAAAATATAAATTGCCTTCTGCAGCCAAGCATTTCTGGGTGTAGTTATATAGCTTCATATTTTAGTGCCATTCAAATATTTACATTCTCAGCACAACTAACACCTTTGAAACTATTTTATTCTATCTTTTCATGGGACAACACTAAAGATATGACGTTTTGATACAATGTAAAGTAATCGGTCTACAGATTCTATAACAGTGTCCTCAAAATAACTCGATACACAACCATTAATATCTAAAGCACTGGCAACAAAAGTGAGTAAACCCCTAAGTGAAACTTGTGCCCAGTTAGCCATCTTCCCTCCCTGGTATTATGTGACGTTAGTGTTACAAGGTATCAAGTGTAAATAGGGAGCAGGTGTGTTAAAATTTGGTGTCATCGCTCTCATACTCTCCCATACAGCAGTTTAACAGTACAGGTAATACTCAGAACAGGCCTCGCCAGGCTCGACCAAAAAAGTTGAGTGCACATGCTAAGCATCGGATCCAGAGATAGGCTTTTGAAAATATATGTAGGAGTGCTGCATGCATTGAGGTTAAAAAGGTGGTGGTGGTGGTGGGGGGGGGTTCCGGCCTGTCAGTGCTCAAACCATATGCCGCACACTGTATCAAACTGCATGGCTGCTGTGCCAGAAGGAAGCCTTTTTCTAAAGATGATGCACAAGAAAAAAGTGCAAATGTTTTCTGAATACAAGCAGATTAAGGACATTGGTTAATGGAACAATGTCCTGTGATCTGATGAGACCAAGATAAATGTCAAGATGGTGTCATGTGTATATAAAACGTGTCTAAATACAGTTGAGCATGGTGGTGGGAATGTCATGGTTTGAGTGCTGCCGGCTGTGGGGAGATACAGTTCATTAAGGGAACCATGAATGCCAACATGTACTGTGACAGTGAAGCACAGCATGATCCCCTCACCTTTTGGAAACTGAGAGCAAGTTTTCCCCGATGGGAAAGTGATCATGTAGTATACCAAATAAGACCTGAATTGTCTCAGAAATTAATTACCAGGATTTCAGATTTACAATAATCGCCTGTAAAAGATATCAACAGAAAGTTCTAGCCTTTTGTTGTTTGTCAGAGGTAACTAAATGATGATGATTCTTATGTCTGGAGAATGCAGCTGCCGACTTACTTTAATAGCCAACACTCAGAAAAAAACACAAATTTCACACAGCACTGTTGTATCACTCAGATATGCTATGTAGTGGTCGTCCGAAGACTGCTACAGACAAACCTCAACAATGGTTTGGCGGCCTTTGCAAAAAGTCTATGAGTTTGCATGTGACATGTCCTGTGACTTTTACCTCACCCTGTATTTATGTTTCAATGGATTCCGCAGAATCTCTATTAAATTTACAGAAAGCTTAAACCAATAGAGCTCTTTGATTATATACTAATAATTAAAAAAAACATAAAAACGTTTGCTATTATTATTATTATTATTATTATAGCATACTAATCCACAAAATAACTCAAATAATACTAATTCCTCAAAATTATGTTTATGGAATCACAAACATAAACTATGTAAATAGTACAGAAAAGACTTTTTCAGACTAAATAACAGTGTCAATAAGGGCTCATAGTAAAATGTCATGTCAAGCAAACACTGGATTTCAGAAAGCTGTTTGAGTCTAATCTTTGTTGTGGAGGCTTGTTTCTCATCAAAATTGTATACATTTCCACAAAGCACTAAAAGTAAAGGTACACAAAAAGCTCTGGTGAATTTAAGCAATTATAATCAGATAAAGATAACATGAGGAACTTACCTATCACAGGTCTTACGTTAAACTTCAAACCTTTTAATGCTTCTTCTTTGTTAAAATTGCATTTTACTAACTCAAACAAGGCCTGTAATAGAGAAAAAGCAATTCAACATAACAGCGCAGTGAATGCAATTATCATAATAATCTAATGCCAAGTTTGCCTTCAGGTTACCAGCTCATTATCTTTAATTAGTGGCCTCTTTGGAACTTCCTTCACTCTCTTCTCTGATCCATTTTCCTCTTCAGTGCATTTGGATGCTTCAGCTAAATATTCCTCTACCTCAATCTCAGGCATCAACTCTGGATTCCACAGAAGCTGATCTTCATTCTCATACACTGCCAAAAGTACACAATGTTATATTCAGAGACCATGGAATTAAATGTTCTTAAAACTCTTTATAATCGTTATTTCAAAGCAAGAATATTTTGTCAAATTATTAACAAATATTTAGCTCATCCCACCGGTGCTGCAACAGTGACCCCTGTAGGCATTGCAATGGACTGACGTTGCAAGATTGCCTTGAAGGGAACAATTAACATTCTTCTACCTTTTTCGTTGTCTTTATATTTGCACAGGCCAGTAGGCATCTCAGCCTGGTACAATGGTCCAACCTTGACTTCCTAGGTTTCAAAAACATAAAAAAGTGATTAAATATTTAATTTAAATGGTTTTGTGGTACTACAGGATTAAGAAATTTAAAGTTTAAAGCATAAGAAAGCAACTTTACCTTCCTCCAGTCTTCAGATGGAATATAATCCTCGTCCTCAGTCTCATCAGCATCATTGGCTACCAATCAAAAACAAGTGGCTTTGTGTTTAGTGTGTAAGTCTTTTCAGTTCATATAATGGAAATAAAGTTAGTTTTTTAATCTACTGCTGTGGCCATAAGGCTTAACACAAACCATGTATTTCCTTTCAGTCAGGTAGTGTTAATGTAAAAGTAATAGCACCTTTATAAACTGCATGAAAATGTTCATTAAAGACTATTTAGTACTTAAGTATTTGAAGAAATTTCTGTCATAACATTCATATCCATTATTTAATAAGCACATAACCATTGAGAATGAAGGGCTGCTTTTCAGACAGTTGAAGTCATTTGGTAAATTTTTCTGAACACCTAACACCAGTGTATTTTAATCAAGGTGAAACGATGCAAAAACAGGACGATATTGGTTGGATTTTGTGTTCTTGCATTCTGTCACTGAATGCCATATAATTTTTTGAACTCCAGAGGGCATGGTCATACTCCCAAAGCTCCCTAGTCTCAGAGAGAGTCCACCCAAATTATTTTAGCTAATGGATATTAAAGACTGTTATTGTTACAAGACTGTATGCAAATGTTTTTTACAAGAAATGTAAAGTACACATTCAATTGTTTTATAAATATGGCAAATTGTGTTTATGAGTGTACGTGCGCTACAATAGATTACCCCCTTTTTTGGGGTTTCTGCCAACTGGCCACTGGTCCTCCCATGACACTGTTCAATATCAAGTAGAGAAGAAAGTGAATGAATCAATGAAAGTAACTACATTAGAGCATTTTGTTTATAATTATATGAACCACTGTTTCTAGTAATTTCTTTTATTTACAGTGGTCTAAAGTTGCTGTTTTATTTTACAGAACTTTTATCAAAAGTAAACTCAATCATTTTGAAGAAAATTAAATCGTAAACTCAGCATTACGAATCGATCTGTGAGTAGAGTGCATAAATACACCCCTACTTTTTAACGTAATGTTATTAGAGATGCACCAAATGTTTGGCCTCAAAAAAGAGCAAACTATTTGAACTGTTTGACAGAAAAAATGTCTATGTTGAGCCAGACAAACAAACACAGATAGTGAAGAAACACAGATAGCGTAACTCGCTCAAGCAACCGCTAAATAAGCGTTTACCTGTACTGCAGCTGTTCTAAATTATTTATTGACTGATGCAGTCATGGAATAACCTCCGCTCTGTATAAAAACTACAATGTCATGAGCATTAGAGTGGTTAATTCAGAATGTACCATCAAAGTAGCACGGTTCAGAGCAGAGGAGTTGAGCTGTGTGTGTCCGGCCACAGTTAGGAGACGACTCACTGGATAGCTGGCGATCTTCCTCCTGATGACGTGACTCCTTCATGAGAAGGAAATGGTGAAAACCTACACAACTGAAATGTTAAATTCATTGTTGCTTCCTCAATATTAACCTTAGAATTGCTGTTCTCATCATACTCTGCCACACCCTGGTCTTCCTTTCTTTCATCCGCTTCTTCTGCTGGATCTCCTGCACCGTAGCCATACATCTTTAGCAACTCATGGAGGGGCATCTCCCCTTCCTATAACAAGCCAAATATATAATGCATAAACCAATAATCAAATAAAGTAATATATTTGAAAAGAACAAACCAAATGAAGGACAACGTTATACTACGCTCGTTACAGGTGGGCAATATACAGTTCTGTGGTAGCCTAGCAGTTAAGGTACTAAATTGGTTCAAATCCCACCTCTGCCAGGCTGCCAATTTTGGGTCCATAAGAAAGACCCTTAAAACCCAACTGCTTGTATTGAAAGACAGATCAGCCACATTGTTCATTTGAGAAGTAAAGTGAATAGCAATGACAGTGAGATCATTGGTTCAATGTTCTGCCAGGCCCTGTCATTCACACTAATGATGAACTACCTACTAGGGGTGTTCAATATTGGCAAAATATTATATCTCAATATTATATGGATAACAATAATTGTATGACACTTTGGAAGTGAATATCAAGGTCTAAAGTATAGGTCTCATGGTTTTATGATGGCCAAACTGAATGTGAATTAAATTTTTTTTTCAAGGCAAGCAATATATAGTACATGCACTATAGCCAGTACTCTCCTGCACTAGGATGAGCCACTCATATGTGTGTTGTAGGAACGAGAGTGATGAGCACTGGAAAATGTAATGAACCAAAAGCCATGGTTGCATAATAATTGATTTTCCCTCTAATATATTATTCAACAATTTGCTTATTTAAACATTATATTATAAAATATAATCTCTTTGTTAATTGTGTTAATTAGCTTTATGTTAATTACTTGTTTTATGCATATTTAAGGAATGCAATATTTTCCAGCAGTCTGCAGTCCGTGACATAGGGAGTTACAAGGCTGGAGTGATGAGAGCAAGGAAACGTAGTGAGGAAAAGCCGTAGTCACAATCCTGTTTTAAACGTGCTTCATATATGCTGCGTTATGATATAAATAGTAAACGGTATAGTAAACTACTTAATATACAATTAATTAAATTTACGATTAATTTGGCTGAACATATCCCCATGGTAAATTGGCGAGTACTTGTATACATTTGAACCCATCTTTCTTAACCATGTGAACTACAACCATTATTTTCGCGACATAATTAGCGAGGGTATATGGTATGTCTTGCCATCTGTTGTGTTTCTAGTGTTGAGGTACTGATTTTGGCGTATACTAGCCTGGTAAGTTATTTTTTCTAGCCTGCCAAAATTATTATTATTTTTTTTTTTACATGATGCAGACTGGCTGGTACGGGTGCATTGTTTACCTGTAAAGTGATAGCACCAGGATGCATTCGGAGAGGAAGAAAAGCCATCAGTCTTACTGCAAACCAGGTGGTCATAATGGCAGTGTGCATGGGCTAAAATCGAATGTGCTCCAACCTGCATCACCACCATGAATTGCAGACTGCCTACAACATTCCGGTGTACGTCAAATACTCGTATGTAGATTTAAGGGGAGCAACTCACTCGAGTGAGGTCGTCTATTTCGGAGTTGAAATTGGTCTCTCCTTGTAGCATCTCCTCTTCTTCCAAAGTCTGTTCATCATCAAAGTCGTGGACAAGCATGTCTGCAGTGGGTTCAAAATCTTTGTCCTCATCCTGCACAGCTGAATTGCATTTATATTCAACAAAGACATGTTACTGCATAGTTTTACTACTGCATCATATATAGACATAGACATAATAACCTCTTACCAAAGAGTATTAAGAGGTATTGACTAATTCATACTTGCTAAGAGGTTACTAAAACCCTGTGTATATATAAACAACAAAAGTCTAAGGCATTCTATAATTTTCATTTTATATTCTGCTTATTCTTTATTTAAGTTGTACTAGTCACTGCTCCTCTACAATTACAGGCTGCAGGCCATTTGTTTCTCTACTTACTTTGTCTGTCCCTTTTATTCTGTTCTCTAATGGTCAGGACCCCAGAGGACCACGGAGCAGGTACTACAAATTTGGGAGGTGGATCATTTGCAGCACTGCAGTGGCAATGATGAGGTGGTCTTGATGGTGGTGGTGTGTTAGTGTGCGTTGCATAGACGTAAGTGGATAAGTGTCAGTACACTAATGAAGGACTAACGTAAACTGTGCAGAAACAGGGACGGTGATTATTTTAGCTTATTTTAGATAGGTTATTTGTAACATGAAAATGATACAAGATCCAACGTGTCTCTAATAAAGTGGGCAGTGAGTGTTTTAACAATAGTCTCAGCTCAAAAGGCCTTTCATTTTAGTGTAATGGCTCAATCAACACATCCAACATGTTAGCTGAGTTCAAGCAACCACAAATGTGACACTACCTGTAATTTAATTTCAGGGGTTTTTTCAGTTTTTTTTTTCATTTTCAGTATCCTCGAGGATAAGGTTTTCTGACTTTCTTGGACTTTCTTCTGATCCTCTTGTTTATATTGCATTGAATGTCTATATAAGCGCAACACCCTGTTCCGCAACTCGTCAATCACCTTCAGTACAGCAACTCTGTTTGTTTTGTTATTTAACATCAAAATCAATGACTGCATTTTTGACAATAAATGTCAAACACAAATATTGAAGCAATTCAGAGAGGCCTGACGTGTGTCTCTGGAATGTTGGAGAGCATGAGTATTTGGAGAGGATCCACACAGACACTCAGAAAACATACAAACGTCACTGCAGTCTGGGGCCAGCATTAAACCAGGGCTCTCTGGCATGTCATGCCATCATTGAAATGAAAATTTGTCCTTAATGACTTGGTTAAAGTATGGCCAATTTAAGAATAAATGAATTAAAGTGTGTTGCCTTGGAGTTTAAACACCACAGTGTCATAGTTTACCAGTCAAAATATCCAGACAACAGAACCATGGATTTGTGAACAGTGAGTGAACACAGTGCTTAAAACTCCAGCTGTACTGCTGTGTCTGGCCCACTCAAACCAGCACAGCACGCACTAACATACAACCACCATTGTCACTGCAATGCCGAGAATGATAAACTACCCAAACAGTAGCTGATATTTGGTGGTCCTGTGGGTATCTTGACCACTGAAGTGCAGGGAGAAGTGGAGCTAACAAAGCAAGCAGAGCAACAGTCTGTAATGTATAGTCTATAGTCTGGAGAACTATAAATTGTTAATGCACGGAGAGTATAGCAGCACTCATACATTATAACATTTCTATGACACAGATGCAATAGAATACAAAAAGAATGTATTTCTTACAAAAAGACAGACAGCTTAGTGTGTAAAAAAGTAAACATGAATTAATAACAGTATGCATCCAAATCTATTCTGAGCATGAAACAAATGTTGATAATTACCTTGTGAACTTGCTCCGCTTATGGAGAGCTACAAATGAGTAAAAACAAAACAACCATATTATACATTTTAAGTTCTACTAATGCCTACATTTCAGTGTGTGAAAAACTCTGGGAGAAATGCTGGTCTCTGAACTTGATTGGTGTTTCTCTGACAATTAATTGGGTATTGCTCTGTTAAATGTGCATTCTTCTAAAACTTTCACATTGTTCATCAATATTATTGAATATTTATTCCATGTTCATTTCTGTTTATCATTTGGTTTTTGAATTTAAAAGTTTAATGAACAAGGTAGATTTGAAGTAATGTGTTTTATTTACGTTTGTAAGTTTGAAGAGGTGAAATTATTTTAATTTGAAAATTCACCACCATTTCTGGTCATGTTTATTATAACCTCTTTTTTTAACCACCTTTTTGCGGCATTTTAAGCGGCATTTATGAAAGTAACTCTATATTGTAGTATGACAGAGGTTTGAAAAAACATTCCTCGAATCATTTCATTATATTATGTGCTGGAGACGGGAAAATTAGCAAATCCGTTTAGTATCTTTTTATGATGTTTTCAAATATTTCAATACTTTCTCACTCTTGCTGACAAACTGAACATCTGACCATATTTCCTTCTCAGAAACCAAGACTGTTGTGGTTACTTCTTTTGTACCAATCATGACTCAAGGCACCTGTTGACATTACATCACCTAAATCACCTATTCGAATTTACACCTTTTTTTTTTTTTTTGCCCTAAACTGCCTCCTCCAACTGTTGCAGGCCTGAAATGCAGGAACTGATGTATAAATAAAAGAAAATTGACCAGTCATGCATGTGGTTCGTACTTAAGTATTTAAATTAATGAAATTAAAGTAAATAAAATTAATTATAAATAAATAAAAGTATTTATTTTTAAGTTCATTTTTACAAAACAGTTTTACATTTCCAATACAGTACTGAACCTTTCCAAATTAGTGTTGCAATTTATGCACAAATTCAAATTATAAAAAAATGAAAGCTACCCCTATATCTACAGAGCGCGTGCTACGGGTCTAACGTCTACTCAACGTGTTCTCTTGTTTACTATCAACCCACTGGAAGGCGTTATTTTGTGTACCCTGAATCCCAAACGGTTTCTTCTCCCTGCATAGGTGCACTACATAGTGTGTTAAAAAATGTTCTTTACAAGCCATGTAGTGCACTATATGACAAACGATTGACGATTGGAAGTTACCCTGCATAATAGTTGTAGATTCTGAGTGTGTGCTAACTAAGAATACACAGACTACCCAGGCTGAGCAACATTCGCTGAAACGAAATAAAAAATAATAGCTGCGAATTTTCACTATTTAAACTGAAAACACGCGTAATTAATAATAAAAAAATTCTAACAATGAGGAGTTTAAAACATAAACAAGGCTAATGGTAACAAAGTGCCCGCTGCTTGCTATACTACTAACAACTACCGTTACACAATTTGTGAAGGCGTGAAAAATAAACCAGACGCATTCATGTAAACGTTATTTAAGCAAAAAAAAAACTTTACAGACTGTTTACTGAATTAAACTAGTATACGTTGCCGGTGCAACAGGTTCAACGCGCGAATTTAGTTGTGCGCTAGTTCCCTTGCTAGCAGCCTGGCAATTAACAATAGTGTACAATATGACCAAATCTACAATGTACACTAACGTACTAAACCGATAATGAGAATAGTATAAGCCGCCGTTATTGGGCAATTATGATATAACATGGTGGTGTGTTATTCTGTGTATACTCTGTGCTACGCTAATATCTGTTTTGGCGGTGTGAACTGGTAAGTAAACAATGCGCAGACATTACGTATAAGCATAGCAGCTTAGAAAAAAACCCTAAGGTTAATACACCTCTGTTACTAAGAACTGCAAATAAACTATACAATTATTTATTTGTATTTCTCTAATAAAGGTTTGTTTGTTTAAGCGCAATTTTCTTACCTCCGCCATTATTGATTGTTGTGGGAACGTGTGAAGCCAGCACTAGTGGGCGCAGTGTATAGAAGTATAAAAGTCTCAGGGTACTGGAACAGCTCTTCCTCGTTCGCTATTATAATAGCTGTCGCTCCCGCTGAGCTGGCTTTCCACGATATTTAGGATATAAATATGGTTCACTGTTCGCCTTCCACTTCATCTCAGAGGTGTCTGGTGGAGTTAAGGTCAGGATCTTGTACAAGCCAACCAGGTTTTCTAATTAGTTTCGTTATGAACATTTTTAGATCAAAACAGCAGAACGTTGATGAACTGACTTTGTCTGGTGGAGAAAAACTGTGAACTGGGTGAGAAAAACAAAGCAAAGTTTTGGTTCAAAACGTATGAACAGAAAGTTCAAAACTTTTTTTGTTGTTCGTCACAGGTAACTGAAGGTGGAATTAATTATTCTAATGTCCGGGGAACGCAGCTGTCATATCATAGCTGGAGACTTTAACAACCGACACCCAGAAAGATCAACAATTTCATACAACACCGTCGCATCACTCATTAATGCTACCGTTGTAGAAACAACAATGGTTTTGGCAGTCTCTGCGAACAGTACGCAACTTGTCCTGTAACTTTTCACTAACCCTGTACTTCTTGGAGCTATGCAGCACAGTAGTGACCGGTAGGATGGTAACAGCATCATGAGCAGTGGCGTCGCCTGCCCTGGGCTTCTGGGGCTACAGCCTCCCAGACCGTTTTATTCAGCGCCACTGTACCGAAGATGGTATTACTAAGGAGAGGAGCCACTGCCCGCGGTAAGCATGGGATTTCTCGTAACGGCAATCACAGCAAATGTTTCGGGCTGCCCCGCCCGTCAACTAAAACAGCCAATCAGCTTGGTCCTCCCGCTCTGTGAAAGTCTGCGCAGGCGCATTACCTATTACTAGCGGAAGAACCACGTTTTTAATGCATATTTAGCTAATATGGATATACGTTTTTCAGAAACAAAAGTAACCATGTAAACTGAGATGGCATTGTGTCTGGATCTGTGAAAGCTGGTTAAAATACATGCCTACAAATCAACATACTAAACCCTTGTGTGTTTAATAAAATGCAGCTTGTTATTAGTCTATTTATTATTATTATTATTATTATTATTATTATTATTATTATTATTATTATTAATGTTTATTTTAAGTACAAAAAGGTAAAACCATTGTGCTCTGGGCCGTGTGCTTTAGTACAAGCTAATGACTTATGTTTTGAAGTTGTTAAAAGTGATTTCTCTCTTATTTTGTAACTTTTTTTTAAATGACCAAGTCAAATACAGTCAAGAGTTGAATTTCTGCACCCTTTGTTCATTTGTAAATCCATGGAATAAAAAAAATATATATCTACACATTATTCAGGATACTTAAAAAACGGTACGAAAAATAATCATATAATATCTATATATAATAA
>JAUZST010009588.1:0-12891 GCA_034779995.1 Parotocinclus haroldoi | reverse complement strand
ATACTTGACCTGTCTGTTTTCTCACGTGATCTGGCAACCCTGGTGTGCTTTTGTGTAAAGTCCTCACTCATGTTTGAACTTTTCTAATGTTTGAGACTGTCAAGAATTCATTTGATATGTTCAAAGACTTTATGTGCAAGTTACTCATGTTTGTGTGTATGAATTTCTGCAACTAATTTGTAGAAGGAGCCCGTGTCATTGCCAGTCTTACTTCAAGTTTTACTGCTATTATTAATAAACTGGTTCACCTTCATATTCACCATGGTTACCTTCGTATTTGTTTCATCTTTTGTGTAGTTCGTAGTACTGTCTAACAATGCATTTTTTTGCTTGCATCAGACTGCATTAAAAGTGTTATGGCTTCCACCTCACACAGGGTTGTAAAAGTAACATTTGTTTTTTTTATTACTATTATTGTGAATTTCCATAATTACAAAAGGTTTAGCATGTGTATAATGTGTATCATTTTAGTCGACGTTCTGTTTCAAAGAATGTAATGCCATTGTGAAACAGAACATACCTGTAATTCAAGGTTTTGAAAAAAATGTGAATGGGTGTACACAAATTCATTAATCATGATAAACAAAAACAATTTGTGTTATGCTGGCTGAGCCCAATTGTACTGAATGGAGGAACATGTTCATTAGTGCCCCTCATTTGGGTGAGAACACCAAAGATGTGATGCCCCTCTACAGAGCATTTAGTAGTAATGCTGCTGACTCCCGAAACAAATCACATGGAGAATTTCTAAGTAGTTTCCAGGCAATTGAGACAGCAGGTTCTTTTTTATCCACTCGGAAAACTGTGGATGTGCATTGATTTCAACTCCTTTTGAGATCTCAAATGCTTTTAGATCCTCCCCACACACCCCCTTTGTAAACTCTTATTTCCAGTGATCAAATCCTGACATTTAACAGAACACTGTCTTCCCAAAAGAGACAGGTATTAATTCAGTGTGACATCCAATTGTTAATTGACTATGTATGAAGCTCTTGTCCTTTGGAATAGAGTATTATGCCCAGCATGCCAGTGGATATTAGCCATGATATTTTGTGTTGCTTTCCATATAGAGAGATGCTACTTCTGTGCTACCTCAACTGGATGCCAGAAGTGAGAGATGAATGGATTTCAAAAGTCATCGAATGTAGAACTTTCTTTTGCCAATAAAATCCAGTATGCCGCCATCCTTACTTATGCTATTTTGTGAATTGAAGGGAGCACCTAACCTTTTTCTTTTGTTTTCATCTATAGAAAAACTGCTTCTTGTGCTTCTTCAATCAATATTTTAACCATGGAACATGCTGCTTCTTAAAAGCATGCTTTGTGTTCACTGATCTTTTCTTTCCTATCGAGACACTTTGCCATTTCAAACTGAATTACAGATTTCTGATGTTTTCTGGTCTGTAAGTCATTTTTTGCTACCTGGCGATAGCTCCTTTATTGAAGCTCACAGATGTTTACATGCTCCAGAATGGAGGGATATTGCAGCGCGGATCATTAAGATTAAACTGGCTCGGCCATTAAGGAAATACTGCTTCATTGCCCCAGAACACCTGCCAACGACAACACTGACATTTTGCTCTCCCTGTTGCCAAACGCAGCCATTTCAATATCTCATTAAGACAGGAGAACCGTACCAAACATATGGATGCTAGTAAAGATTATGTGGTTTTGTACAACAACCCAGTGGCACAGAGACCGCTTGGTATAATACATGCAATTTGCAGGATCTAAGTGTATTTAACCTTAAGCAAAGAGTTGTGGGACTTAATGAAAAACAGTTTTTTTAAGTCACATAGTAGGTACACTATGTAGGTTAGTAGACATCATAAGGATCACAAATACTCCCACGTGGTGATTGGAAAACAATGTTTCAGGTAATGGATCAACATAAGATTCAACATATTGATCGGCAAGTGGATTGCAGAAGATCTTCCTGCATATAGGTTTAGCAGATGGATGAATGAAATGGATGAAAATTTCAGTTCAGCCTCCTTCTGGCATTTGGAATACTCAAAGTGACTCTTGTAAATTAACTGCTTGAAATGAATAGCTGCAGACAGCTGGTCTTTAATAACCAGCAAGTGACAAAACTCCTGAATCCAGATAAAAATCAATACTAGATATGAATGGACTTCATTATATTGTTTGTTCTAAGAAGAATGTGTTTGATGTGGTGCAAAGTCAATCAGTACTTACAGACAATATGACAGCATTCTCTAGTTTAAGAGCAGATACAGCCAGATACTTTACTGCCCACAAGCCATGGCTCTCCCATTCAACACCCATTCAACTCAACTTCCTTCAATTCAGACTACAAGACTTACTGATTGTATGAAGTGCAATAGTACTGCATTCTTTTACTGCTGTTTTTTAATAAATGTGCCTTTCTTGCTATTGCTATAGCCTTTGCCAGAATTCCCAAGGCATGAGGAAATAAAATCTTTTCATGAAGCTTTCCTCCAAGTCAAAACACTGTAAAGCACTAGGAGAGTGTGCTATTACTATCAGAAGTAATGCTTTAGTTTGTGATTAAGATAAAAGGTTACAGCCATCTATTTGTGGTTATTTTGCAGTAGCTGCTCCACAAAGCCTTGGGCCTTCGAGCCATCGTTGAGCAAATGCCAGCGTGTCGTCTAAACAAACTACAGACTTCCAAGTTACATCTTTTTCCAATCCAGAATATTTTAACATGAATCCTCATCTACAATTTTAAGCAAGAACATATTTGCCTTCAATGGAAACAAACAAAAAAAAATCTGTCAAAAAGAAAGAAAGCTATATTTCGCCAGATGAAATACAAATGAAAGCTTTTCAAGACCGGGAATGCGTAATTGAAGGCATTATGATTCGATAACAGCCCATTTTCATACTTTAATTACATTTTCCTATTAATTCCAAGGATGAGGCAGGATGAATTACAAAAATGCCCCTAATATCACAAGTGCTGAAACTTAACAGGCTAGTGACAGAGAGGCATTACTAAAAATGAAATCATATTTTAAAAAGTCGTTGATGCTTTTATTCACAGTGATTAATTTGAAAGCAGTGTCTGATTACGCTCTAGACATAACTCAGTGAGCATACTAAGTTTGAAAACACTTGGCAATCATCCATGAACATTTTCTTTAGACAAATTAACATAACATCACGCACTGCTATTAAAACATTTGATATGAGGGGTACAGGCAGCTCCAGAATAATTTTCACACTTGGTTGTACAGTATTTTTTTGGATTTTGGATGTGTTGCTGAAAGATCCAACCTCGATACAGCTGAAACGTCCTGGCAGAGGAAGCCAGATTTTAATCAGGGCTGTCAAACGATTACAACATTTAATACTGATTATTTGCTCGACTTTTTGTTTGTTTTGTGTTAATAACAGTAATTCAGTGTGTGTTGCTTTTTCCTACTTTACACTATAGATAATGCATTTCCATGTATAAGCATGGCACCTCATAAGGCGACGACATATGCTCCAGCAGAATGTATTTATTATAATTCAGCTGTATTATGTTTAGTCTTTTTCATTGCATCTTCTATGATGACAGGCTGCTGAGGTGTCAGGTTTAAAACACAAAACAGGCCCACAACAGTGACCTGGTTTGATCATTAAAAACTATCAGGTTGCTAACTTGTGCATACAATTTTGTGTGTTTAGTAATGAAATCCATGTTTTGCACAGTAATGAGAAAAGCCATATAATACAATGTCTAAATTCAGTTACTAGCCTAGAATCTAATATTCTGCCCCATATGGGCAAATTATGCTCTATAGAACTTAGGGAATAGTGATTAAGGGAACGTTTCAGAAACAGTGCATAACTACAGGTGCCTTACAAGGCAAAGCAGCAAAAGAATGCAATCAATGCCATTAATCGGGTTAAAAGATTCTACAATTAAAGCACTAATTTTGACAGCCCTATTCTGGTTCCCCTTGGAAGTAAAACGTGACTCAATATTACAGAGCCTACACTATCCTTAACAGTTGGAATTAGGCTTTTTTTGTATAAATCATCCTTCTTGTAACATCAAGCTCACATATAATCTCCAAAATACTCATAATTTTCTCATATCTTCCCACTGAACACAGTTTCAATCAAAGTCACTGTGGTGCCTAATGAACTTCAACGCCTTACATTTGTGGTCACAATTTTCATTAATCAAATGGATGCCATGACATATGATTCATGCCACCTGCTATCCTACATGGATAGACAGAAATGCATTGCAACTATACTAAATACTAAATGAAATATCCCATACTTTTTGTGAGCAGTATATAATTGCATGCCAATAACTGTGACATGTTTCCTTACATTTACGTCTATTAAATGTAAAAAATGTAAACTGAAGTTTTAGTGTCTTTATATTTTAGTGTGAGATTAAGCTAGTTAACCCTAAAGTCATACCTTTTATAGCCAGTGATTCTGGAGCTTGCTGTATATTTCCAGAATGCCTAATTAGTTTTACGACAATGTACTTTCTCAGTAAATTTACACCACAACCCCGAATCTAAAAAATTAATTTAAACAAACAAAGAAAGAAACATTGACCACTGACTTTTATTTAATTGCAAACAGTATGAAACCCATATGTTTCATGTTTTGTCTGGTCATAGTTTTGTCTTAAATTCATTTGATAATAAACATTTATTCCTGTCTAGGGTCGTTCCCGCCTTGTGCATTGTGTTGCCGGCTCCAGCATTCCCAGTGACAATGACCAAGTTTTAGGTGGATAAAAAATGAATTAAAAAATAATACATAAACATCAATTTCTGTTCTTGTTTGAAGGTCTCTTATGGGTTATTTCAATCAAAACAAATCCAACGAGCTAAATAACTATGTGATTTCATATAGGTGATGTTAACAGATGACTGTAATCATGATTTGCTACAAAATCAGTACCCATGAAAGGTTTTGAGGAGCCATGATAGCCAGAGGATCGCCAGGTTGTTAACTAAATGCAAGGAAGGTATTTGTCTATTTCGTTCTATACAGTGCATAATATAATTAAATGATTCAAGATTTCTGGGGGAGGTTCAGTGCATAAAGGACAAGAGAGCAGATGGCACTGCATCAAGAACTGTCATTCATCAACAAATTATACTACCATGTGAGATGGCTTACTTTAGCAAGGTATGCTGTGTTTAAGACATCTTTATGAGAGTCGTCCATGCATTTTTCAGTAAGGCAATGCAAAACCACCTGCTGCACACAATACAAAGACATGTCTGCAGAATACGAGGGTATGGATACTGGTCTGCAGTATTGACCTATCCCCAACAGACAATGTGTGGAATTTTGAACCAAAAAAGAAACAACGACCACAACGACCCATACTGCTACACACCTTAAACTGTTGATGTTTGTTATTAAATGAAATTAAATTGACCAGACAAAACATTTAAACAGTCAAAGTAAATATAAGGAAAACTTTTTTATTGTAATTTCCATACAGTCCCAATGGTTACTGCTTTGGGGTTGTAAAATTAATAAATACGTTAGATATAGTATATTAGGTTGAAATTTAATTTTACACACTTATGCGAGCTTGATTCAAACACAGTACCTGCAGTACTGAGGCACCAGCTTGGAGGAACTGCAGGCCGGACTCGGCAGAGTCGATGCCCCCGGTGGCCAAGATGGGAAAACCAGGCAAAGCTTTTGCTATTGATGACACTGCACGCAGGGCAATAGGACGAATGGCATTGCCTGTTTGCATATAAACACAAAGATGCGACACAACAAACAAAGAAAATATTATTTGATGGCACTGAAATATCTGACTGGTAATGTAAGTAAATAGCAATAAAACTGATATAATATCAATAAAACAGGGCAGCATGGTGTCTAGCACTGTCATCTCAGAGGAAGAAAGTCCTGGCTTCAATCCCAGGTGGAACAGTCTGGGTCCTTTCTGTGTGGAGTCTGCATGTCCTCTTCATGTTCACACATGTTTACTTAGAGTACACTAGTTTCCTCCCACCGTCATGCTTTTTAGGCTTATTGGTGTCTCTAAAGTGCCCCTAGTATCTGTGTGTGTACCCTACAATGGATTGGCGCCCTGCCTATGTTTGTTCCTGCCGCCGGCTAGGCACTGACTTTCCCGTAACCCTGTTTAGGATTAAGCGGATAAAATGAATGAATGATGAATGAACATCAATAAAAAATTCATGCAGTACCGTACCCAATCTGATGAGAAAAGCCCTTTCTCTCACATCCATATACCTGAGTTGTAGGCAAGTACTTTCTCGCTCTCTTTCACACACACAGACAGACAGACACACCCACACACCCATGCTGGTAAACATGTTTTGGGGACTTAAGCTCAGTATCCGAAGGTAACATTTTGGCTCTTTTTCAAAAGAAAGTTCCAGTTTTTGAAAAAGAAACCAATATTCAAGCACAGACTAGATCTTTCTAGCTTTGTGGGAGTATTTGGTCCCCCAAAAAACAGGGTCACACACGCACCTGCACACTTGCACGCACACACATTTGATGTCAGTCCTGTACTTCCTAATGTTACCATCTTCATTTACTTGCTTAGGTTTCAGTGGCCTGAATAAATTAAAACCAATGACAGATGGAGCCATTTATCACATTAGATTTAACCATAGTTAGCTGGCAGGACTTTTCCTCATTGATCAGTGGCAGACATTGTCTGCCCTCATTTAGTTCCACTGTCAGAAAAGTTAAGCATGGAGGCACTGGCACACGTGATATGACCTTTGATATTTTACAGTTTACCACATGGACCATTCATAGACATACTGCAAAGACCATTCACTATTTGTTGCTGTTTGAGCTAAAAACTACACAATTAACGATAATGAATCAAGTGTTATTCCGACTGGTTGTTCAGCTTGTTTCATGGGTCACGCAGGCGTTATTGATTAACATGACAGCCATCAGCCTGGCTTCAGAGCTGAGCCGTCCTCTCACCTTCACTGAGTGATGGGTTTATCGCCTACAATGCTTCCCTGCACACACCTCCAGTGAAACACGCAATCCTTGACACCTAGAGCCATGTACGCTACTGACATGAATTACAGTCAACTTAGGCAGAGGACACTTAGTGATTCTGCTAGCTGACACTCAAACGTAAGCCTAGGGATTTGAGCGTGAGTGCGGGTCATATGCACTGGCCCTGGAGCGCTGCAGAGAAACTACTGAGGCTTCTAATTGCATTAGACTTGGATGGGCAATGCTCAATGATTCCAACCCTTCCCACACTACATCCCTGACACTATTTATATAAGAATAGTCATTTCAACAGGCTAAAAAGCTTCAAGACCTTGTTTGACAGACAAGTTGAAAAATGTCAGAAAAAAATACATGCTTCAAATGAAATTTTAAAGATGGTGACGTTAAAGCCAGCATACTGGACTTAATGGACTTCACCACCACAGTAGTAGTATTGTGATGACATAAGCATGCTTAGTAGAATAAGAAGATACAACTGTGGCTGTCTTCAGATCCCATGTCTGCAGGCTGTGGAGGTGGCTGTCTACTAATTTAAAATATGTATTTAGGATGTGGCTGTCCTCTGATCTCAGGTCTGTAGTTAGTCTGTGACTATGCCCTCGTCTGTGGCTGTCTTCTCATCTCAGTGAGAAGGTTTTTTTAAGATGTGGATTTTGCTTTCTTCTGATCTCAGGTCAGTAATTAGGCTTTGGCTGTCTTCTGATCTCAGGTCAGTAATTAGGCTTTGGCTGTCTTCTGATCTCAGGTCAGCAATTAGGCTTTGGCTATCTTCTGATCTTAGGTCAGTAATTAGGCTTTGTCTGTCTTCTGATCTCAGGTCAGAAATTAGGCTTTGTCTGTCTTCTGATCTCAGGTCAGTAATTAGGCTTTGGCTGTCTTCTGATCGCAGGTCAGTAATTACGCTTTGGCTGTCTTCTGATTGCAGGTCAGTAATTAGGCTTTGGCTGTCTTCTGATCTCAGGTCAACAATTAGGCTTTGGATATTTTCTGATCTTAGGTCAGTAATTAGGCTTTGGCTGTCTTCTGAATCGTCTTAAATGTCTCAGGTCACTAGTTTGGTTTGGTCTAATGTCATAATTGTTTGTATCCTGACTATAAAATAATTGTTTTCTGATCTCTAGTCAGTGTTTTGGCTTACTCTGTGCTACTGAGAATATTTATCTCTTTACCATTTATAAACAGCACTTAAGTTAACAGTTAAGTTGTGCCTCTGTTCAGATCTCTTTATTAGTATTATGCATGTCTGCCTTTATATATCAAGTCATTAGTTGGACTTTGTATAACATTGTCTCAAGCTTGTCTATGGTTATCTAGTAATATCCTAATTTTAGGAGTGTAGTGAGGTCAATTGTTTATTTTGGTACCACAGCTACTGTGCCTGTGTCTGATTCTGAGAGAAAATGGTAATAGGTAAATTCTGCACCAGTTACTGGATTCCCAACGTTTACATGCACTATGTTTTACATAATGATGAAGAAACCTGTATAATTTGAATGTCTGATGTGTAGCATAGGTCCAGTCAAATAATGCCATTACAGCTAGTCACTGCTCTCCTTTTTGATATTCTGAGAGGTTTGCAATTGTTGTTGCCTGCCATTTATCATTGTGTGATGTAACTTTACAATCATCGGAACACAATGGCTCATGTGGGATTCATAAATGAAATGGAAGCCACATACACACTGCATTACCATGTCTCCTCATTTCTGCTTTTTGCCCATAGTGAGACCAATCAGCATGGGGCACTGAAACAAGCTACATACATAGAACATGCTATTTTGATGAATAAATTCAAGCACGGCGAGATGTATACAGGCATCAAATAATATCGGTCTGGCTCGGAATTCGAAATAATCAAACAACTAGAAAAACGAGGGAAAGAACATCTAAGGAAATTCAAATCCACCTAGAAATGAGCTACAGGATCAAAATGAGCAACCATAGCTTATGCATGTTTCTAGGATAATGGATAAGGATAATGGCAGCAGTGGTCAGTAAAAGATCCAAAAGCAATACAGGGCTACTATTCACACATTTATCAAATACATGGTTCAGTGTGATCCACGCAAAACCTGTGTGTAGTAAAACAGGAAGGAGATGAAAAGATGGGTTCTTAGGCATAGAGCAAAACATTATCATTACCATACTGTAATAACCAGTGGTGACATGATATACAAAACACCATGTAAATACTATGATGCACATTTTTTCCCAATTCAGAATGTGTCAGTAGCTTTATGGCTTTTTTGTGGACACATTTAAAGCCATATTCAGCTTGACAAAACTATTTTCTGTCCTGAAAACGGCAAAATAAGAACAGGTTATTTATCTGGACAAATTCAAAATAATTCCAATAAAATATCTGGAATGCATTTGCTCATTTATTAGAAGGTAATAAATCAAAACATATGTCTGGAAAAGTTCACATTATTCGTTTGATGGTGTAATCATGCACTCAGTATGGACAGCCCCCGCTGTTCATAAACACGGTTCCATTTGTATGCTATGTAGAAATACGGTCTCTACCATTTGGGAACTGGGAGGATTTAAATGTTCAGCTAAATCGTTTGTCTTTAGATGTGTAAAAAGAAACTCACAGAACGCTTCAAAACGGCACTCAGTATGACTAGATTTAAGTAAAAATATCGCATCTTGTTGACAAATCTGTAATGTATATAAGCAAGGAAGGAATTTGGTTGTTCAGTAGCATCATCGCTTGAAACTCTGAATGAAAGCGGGTCTAATGTGACTAATTATTTACACAAATGGTAAACAGACTTTTTGTACGCAACTCATTGTGTATGACTATGGATAAGAACACATCTTTCAAACTACTGCAAAGCTTTTGATGACTAACTATAATACAATACATACTACTCACAAAAATTTGAGTATACTTCAAAATGAAATCTCCCATAATTAAATATCCCCTAATTTGTATATAAAAGTGTGTGTACCATAAAATGTAATATGGCATCTACATATATACCAACTATAAAATGCATCATTTTAATCAACATAACTAGTTATTTGGTACTTGAGAACTTGAGCATGGCCCTTACCCCACTGTCACAGAACTACTTATATACTGCTTATAAATACATTTCAAAAGGTACAAAATACACAAAACACAAAAATGAGGGGGTTTACTTCTGGACCTAAAGTTTTGCTTAGGCTTAGCGCAACAAATCACTACAGCTCATCATGTTTCTGTCTGAAACTACTGGTGACAATGCTTCTTTTAATCTTTGTGAAAAATAATTCATACTGCAACAGGGAAAATGCTCCAAAACTCAATGCTTTGCAACAATTACTTGTGGATCGATGGAAATTATTAAGTGCTAACATTCAAAAACATTCGTACACCTGGCCTAAACCCCATCAATCATTGTACCTTCAGTACACACTCCTGTCTCCCCATGTGTTGTATCTCATGGCATGGTTTCAAACAAGAAATTTAAATTTCTTTCATTTAATTTAATTTCACCTATACATAATGATTTCCCTAGAATGTTTTAGCTAGATTGGAACTTGGCCTGTCCAGTTAACAGATTTATCACAAATCAAGCATTTATGGGACTAGCTGGGATAACAGCTTTAGCAGTGCATGACGGTGCTGGATCTACAGGCCCAACTGCAACATCTGTAGGCAAATAAGCCACAGGATAATATACGGAACCGGTTTTCCACCAATTTCCGTCTCAACTTATATCCAAGCTAGAAGGACATAGGGATCGAACGACATAGAATAAAGGAAGGAAAACTGAAAAGGTAGAGCAAAAGGTTCTCCTGAATACGCAACAAAAAAAAGGGGAAAACAGCTGGGATGTGTCCCAAATGGCAATGATGGCTGCGTGTGGCAAGCGAACGATAGGCACCGATTTGGCGGGGGGCGAGCATGAGCTCGAGTGTGAGAAGAAGCTGCTTCAGCGCGTCCCAAATTGGGTAATGCGAAGTGCCCCTGAAGCGTCATCGTGAGCTCAAGAGCGCGAATGGTGCAAGAAGTAGCTGCTTCGAAGCGCATCCCAAATGGAGAGACGTGGAGTGCCTCTGAAGCGCCAGGGGGCGAGCGTGAGCTCAGGAACGTGAGAAGCTCATCCCAAACGGGTTACCTCCGGGGGTTTCCCTCTTACCCATCCGTCGACTCTAAAAGCCCCGGGATGTTACCAACTGGCCGTAAATGAACGTTAGTGGTAACATAACGCGTTGAGGGAGTGATAACGCACACATTCCGTGACAACGAACAGTGCTGAGGCTCGTAGCTAAATAATGGGCACCCCAGGTGTTCGTCATCAGACCCATGAGGATATAATGAATTTCACTGATTGCTCTGTAACAGCAACCGGCGGCGGAGACCGGAAGCTCAGGATCGCGAGGTTGGCCTCCTAACAAGAAGCAGCTTAACAGGGTAATTCCACAGGTATCTCCAATAAACTTACTTATACTCCAGTATATTATCAGTCAAAATGCAGTGGTAGACAGTATTTCTAATCCATCCTTACTAAGCTTATCAATAATTCTGGAGATACTTTTAAATACTGCAGATAAAACAAATAATGAAACTTTAATCACTAGAGCAACTCGTGGTTCAGAAATAAGGGCCAGCTTCCGTGAAACAACAGTTTGAATCCCAATATGGATTTGCAATTTGAAGGCCGATCGGTCTGTTTACCAGGCACCATGAAGAACTCACATCCCATTCAGTGAATGGATTCCAGGGTAAGCTTTGGACCCTTACAAGTAAAGTGAAAACAGACAATTTCACTTTCCGGTCATGGAATTACGTGTGCAGAAGGTAAATGCCTCTTCTCACATTTAATGGTCTACATTTGAGAGCATTATTAGCCAACATTAACCTTAATTTTTTTAAAAATTATTTTTCATTATAGGGGCAAAGATATTAACTGTCTGTTGGTTTGAATTCCTTTGAAACTTTACTTCAACAAAAATAAAACAGATATAGCATCGATAATGACTGAGTGATAGAGAAAGGGAAGAATACATGAGATTATAGCAGACATTTTATATTGCTAATTTATCTAATTATTTTATGTCTCCTGCCTTGTCCCTGGAGACTGTAATGATTGATAGCCTATTCTAGTGACTGTACTGCAGGAAGCTCATCTCACACAGTGCTCTTATCATTAGAAGTTAGCCTATGCTTATGTTCACAGCTCACTGACTGCTACTGGTCCATGAGATTTAGAGGTCTGGCCTTTAGAAAATATTTAACATAGAATTGAAATCTTGACAGCACTGAGAAGTCTGTCCTCAGCGACGCTGTTTTAATTAATCAGACCTACTGTACCGTGCTCTCTCTAACACAGTGAACTGCTGCGCTGATTACTCAAACATGTAGCTCTAAATTAAACAGCCATGAGCCCCTTGCATCATGGACTCCTACTAAACATTTTCATTTGCAGCAGGGCTGCAGAGCATTTACACAGAGGGAGTGGAAGAAGGGAAGGAGCCCTGCTAGGTAAATAAAAATGCAAACATAAAAAGCGCACTGGCTGTCTTTATGACTTTTTGAAAGGAAGCTGCTGACAACAAAGAATAATGTGGTTCACTGGGGGCTGTCTGTAGCACTCTAGACATTCACCTCTCTCCAGTGCATCTCTGTCCTATGTTGATACAGGCCGTTGTAATATTGCTAAAGACAAGCCTCTGTAAAACAGGAGAGATGCTTTCAGATCAGGCTGAACTGGGCTGATAGACAAGTAGAACTCCCTCTAGTCTTTTTCCCACTGTAAAGCAAAATGGTACCGAGTACAAAGAGCAACTTCTCCAATTATATTTCCACCTGGAGATGGACCAGCATGGAACAATTACAAATGCTGACCAGCATATAGAATATCGTTATAACCCTTTGAAACAGTCACTTTTGTCTGAAATCAAAACTCAATT
>JAUZST010009587.1:0-12892 GCA_034779995.1 Parotocinclus haroldoi | reverse complement strand
TTAGGAGTCAGTACCCTAAATATGGACAGATTAGGAGTCAGTACCCTACATATGGACAGATTAGGAGTCAGTACCCTAAATATGGGCAGATTAGGAGTCAGTACCCTAAATATGGACAGATAAGGAGTCAGTACCCTAAATATGGACAGATAAGGAGTCAGTACCCTAAATATGGACAGATTAGGAGTCAGTACCCTAAATATGGACAGATTAGGAGTCAGTACCCTTGATATAGGCATGTATTGAGAACTTATCCCAGATAAAGTTGTCGCCTGTTGTAATGAGGTAACATAACGAGGTGATTATTTAGAGCCTTTGACCTTTGGTGTCTCTTGGACCCCTAAGCATTGGGCCTGCCTTAAAACCCCGGGTGGGTATGGCTGCGTGCCCAAGTGCTATACAATTATCCGTATGTATCTGGACAAAAGTAATAGCCTCTTCATTGAAACTGGGACTTACAGTCACACTCGGTTTGGAACGAAGGGTTCAATGTCTCTCAGATGGTGAGTCAGCAGAAGAACGCGGAGCGAAAGACGAGGCAGTTTGTGTTAAGTTTCTGGAAATAATTTGCCCGTTCATGGCTCATGGAGCATTTATTGATAGAAGCTGAAACATTTGTGAAGCGCTGAACTGCAAAGTGCCAACGTCCGCCATTTGTCTTTGTATCGCTGCGTTCTCGTTCAGGCTGGAGCTAACAAACAAACAATAGTGGTACATGGCCTACCAGGGCTCAGGTAATTAAAACAGGACCTTCTCTGTATATAGAGTGCCTTACACAGTCTTACACGTTTTTCAGTTCATATTCTGCTGACTCTTTATGCACATTTTTCGCCGCCACTGCACTTTGTAGTTCCACAATTACAGACTGTAGTCCAGCAGTTCCTCTATGTACTCTGCAGGTCCCCTTTTACGCTGTTCTAGACGCAATGGTCAGGACCTGTACTGCATGGGTGGTGGATCATTCTCAGCACCGCAGTAAATGTGTGTTGCTCTGGTGCGCGTGGTTCAGGTAGCAGAGCTGCTGGAGTTTAAAGCGGAGCGATGAGCGCTGATGAGGAGGATGACAGGTCCAAACTGGGCAACACGTGAGCTGCTCTCTCTTTACTTTAGACTTTAGATCTACAAGGTGGAGCAATGTACAAGGTACTGTCGATGTACTGGACTATGGACCAGAAGGTCCAGGGTTCAAATCCCACCTCTGCCACCGTTGGGTCCCTGAGCGAAGGCCCTTAACCCACAATTTCTTGGATCGTAAGACTGTATGAAATGTAAGTCTCTCTGGATAAGAGCGTCTGCTAAACCATGTAAATGTCAAATCTAAACGTAGCTGGACAAACTCCAGCAGCACTGCTAGGCCTAATTCATTCTTACAAGTACAAATCAGTGTCACTGTCAGTACTGAGAATGGTCCACCGCCCAAACAATGCCCGATCTGACCTCTCGAGGACGATCGTAAAAGGGACGAACAGAGTACCACAGGACTACAGTCCGTAACTTTAGAACTACAAAGTGCTTCTCTATGGGAAGTGGACCTGAAAAAACGGACAAGCTAATAAAGGGATCACTGTGCGAGAATGCTGGTGTGTCCACGCACTAAAGTTAACGCGAAATAAGTGTCTCAGGCTTTCGCTGGGGCTTTCTCGCCAACCCCTTCGGACCCGCGGATGCGGAACTGGATGGTGTTCGCTGGACGCTTTGATTGGAGTGGATTTCCAACCCCCCCCCCCCCGAACGACGAGAGCACAATCAGTGTGATTTTCTGGATATGAAAATGTGATGAAGGATGAACTCATTAGAGCTCCCAGCTTTGAGAAGTTCACCAGTGCATGAGGACAAAGATAATGAATCTTTCGGGGATGGAGGAAATCAAGGCGAAAACCTCGGCATTGTAATTATAACACATTTTCGAAGGCCACTTGCACGGGAATGAAGTCGTAGTTACGAGGGTTTTACTCGTCTTCTCTAACTTCATTAACCATTTACAGCCCCCGAGTGGATCAACAGTAACGCGTTTTCCTCAGTGAAGTAACGGTTTTAGGTTCATGCAGAAGGATTTTACATGTACATTTATATCTTTTAGCAGACAGTCTTACAATCCAAGCAATTGTGGGTTAAGGGCCAGAGGTGGGATTCGAACCCTGGACCTTCTGGTCCATATTCCAGTACCTTAACCGCTAGGCCACGACAGCCCCAAAACAGATTTTGGCTTCCTAATGTGACTGTACTTATAACTGCCAATTGAAATCCTTGCAAAGCGTTCCGAGTTCGCCAGTAGAGTAAGTGTTTTGCTTTTACATTTCACTTTCAATCCATTTCTCACTAAATAACGAGATTTTTCAACACTTTTTAATTAAATAAGCTTTCTGTTAATGATTTTAGCCAATGTTGATACAGCCGGCTATGATCTAGTGTAGACAATGTTAAAATGACGGGTTTGTGATATGATTCTGGTTATCTGAGCGTATCCTCATATTAAATCAGGGAGTTCCTGTATGATACAAGACCAATTATCCATAGAATACGAATACAGGGTGGACTTTCTGGGGGTCTGGAACCGATTTATTCCATTATGGGAAAATGTGTTTGACGGTCCCTCTTCTCGACGAACCTTCTGTAACGAATTAACACCAAGACTCGAGGCACCGCTGTACTTCTTTTTCTGTGGAGCCCTTTTCACTTCAAAGCTAATGACCCTTGACCTTCTGGTCCATAGTCCAGTACCTTAACCGCTAGGCCAGAACAGTCATAATTTATGTTTTGCTGAATATAGGCAGGGATTTCTGGTAGGTTTGTTCGTGAGCTATGATCCACACTCCATCTGCTCCTAATGTGGATGCTGGAAAGAAAGCCAAATGCTGTTCGGATCAAGGCCGGCTCGTTTCCATGGCAATGGACCGTTTGACCTGCAAACATTCAGAGAACGAGTAGTAAGGGTGGGAGCGAATGGTCGGAGCTGTACAGGTGAGCTCTAGTAGGGTGATCGCCAGGTAGACGCCGGTATCGGTCGGCCCTCCAGAGGTTTTGGCTACGAGCAATGGGAACTGATTTTAAGGGTAGGTTTATTTTAACAGTTAGAGACAGAATATCTAAAAGAAAATCCAGGAAATGACTTGGTATAAAATATATTCGTCCCTTTGCATTTTGCAGAGAGAAATAAGTATTTGATCCCCTACCAAACATGAAGATTTTTGGCTCGCACAGACCAGTTAGACGCTCCCAATCAGCTCGTTACCTGTATAAAAGACACCCGTCCGCAGACTCAGTTCATCAGTCAGACTGTAACCTTTGTCTATCATTCCTGGATTGTTTTTTTTTAATTTTTTATTTTGGTGAGGGTGGGTTGATACATTTGGGCGGGCAGATACATGGATACGTATTGATTTAAGCTCCTGCGCTTTGTATTTGACCCGTTCTGTTTCTCTCGCTCCGGCCTTATGCTGTTAAAACACTTCGTTTCAAGCGCCGCAAAGGTTTCTCCGCTATGATGGATTATTAACGGCCAAGCCGTTACGCTGTGCAGCAAACACATTCCAATTCCCGTCTTGTCAGCTATAAGCGGCGCTGCGTTTAAGGTTACTTGCATATTTTTGTCCGAGATAATCTCGCGGCTAATGTTGGGCCTCTAGTGAACAGGCCCATAAATCACCTCAGAACAGGAGCCGAGTAGTTACCAGCCCCTTCCAATGATGCACCTGGAGCGCTGCCCACAGACGTTATCCCGTAAAAGAGCGTCACACAGAGTACAGAGGTGCCGCTGAACTGCTCAACTTGTACACTTTGGGCCTTTGAACACAAGAGAAAGATGGTATATGACATAAGATTCAGTGGGTTTGCTTTAAAAAGCTTGGTTTATCTTCATGAAAGCCCGGTTGACGTGAGAGATTTTCCTGACGGGATGCACTGGGCAAAAGTCTTAGGCCACCATTGGATGTTTGTAGTTCTTTTAAAACCCAAGCAGCAAATACAGACATTTGTATGCAGTACTGAAAGAAAAACAGTAAATACATTGGGCAGTTTGGCTTTCTTTCCAGCATCCACATTAGGAGCAGATGGAGTGTGGATCATAGCTCACGAACAAAAAAAAGTCACAGCTTAGATTCAGACTAAAGTTGGGACTGTGGTGGCCTAGCTGTTAAGGGTACTGGACTGTGGAACAGAAGGTCCAGGGTTCAGATCCCACCTGTGAAACCAGAAGATTACCTCTGAGGCCTTCAGGACCTTCAAATCAGCCCTGAAAATTGTGTTTTGCTTATTCATTTTGTGTACATATTCCCTTTATTTTGTTTGTATCCCAGTGGAGTTCGGGATTGTGTTTGCTCGGACCAGTGCTCCAGCAACAAATGTAATGGTGGCCTCATACTTTTGCTCAATTTGGCCCATCTTGTCCATGCAGTCCTCGCCCCCTTACGGACTCCGATTTGCGCCCCGCCGGGTTCGAACTGTACGCAGGCGAACGCCGTAGCAGTTAATAGACCGCCGGCGATCAGCCTCATTTTGGTAGCGAAGTCAGCAAAGAAGCACACAAGGGAATCAAGGAAACAAATTAGAGAGGCAATCTACAACCGTGTTTACGTGCGGGCTGATAATCAGAGACGGCTCAATCCAAAAAATTAAATGGAGTGAGAACGAGGCCAATTAAAAACCCCATCAAAAATTTCGACTCAATCAAGACGGCAGGATAATCGCCGTAACAACCGAGGGGGTTATAACGAACAGAAAGACGAGGACATGGAAGGTAAATCGGGTTGCGTTCCCTGTCACAGTCTCGGCACGGATTCAGATAACAATAATATTCAAATACATCATGCAAAATAATACGGGGTGAGTCAGAAGTCACAGGACACTTAGGGACTTTTCCCAAAGGTCGGCCAAAAGCGTCGTTGGGTTTTTTTTTTTCTTTTGGTCGGTAGAGGTTCTTCAGACCCTCAGTACGTTTCTTGTCCCCCAGTGACCCAGTGATTTTGGCACATATCGAGCCGATACATAATATCGAATCGGTACAGCCCTAGCATTCACCAATCTCCAAGTCACCGCTTTCCAAATGCACTGGAGCGTTAAAAAAAAAAAAAAAAAAGAGCCATCCGACATAAGGTCCGAGAGCGTTGAGCGGAGCTCTCCGCCAGCGCTTTTCGAGTGCACCCTACTCTGGCGTGCCGCGAAAGGTCAAGAGGCATTATTTTTATTTTAATGAGATGTCAGGGTTAATCACAGTTGCGAGCGCCGTGTCCCGCAGCAGTCGCAGGAAAATTGGCTGTTTATTTAAAATGCTCGAGCGTAATTCAGTAGAGGTGGATGACGGCCCATTAATCCGCAGAGCCGCAGGAAGAAACGCCCGCCCAGACCCTCTGTAGTAATTATTGCTCAGTAACAACTTTCTCCAGCGGGTCGCAAAAGCCACGCCTTACCATCTCTCGCGCCCTGGACTCGCGCACGCCGAACCGGAAGCCGCTAAGGAGAATTTGGCACGAAATCCCGAGAAGAGCCTGCTCGGGGCAGAGCCGCCGACGCACGTTGGGCGTTCGGGACGATAAACGAACGGGCGGCAGCCTTTCAAGAGAACGCCACGGACGTCGTTTGTGAAAAACGGCCGATGATAATTGCAAATCGTAACTGGGATTGCTTTTTTGGTTTTATTGCAGATAATTGGATTTGCGCGGGCTAGCTGGAAATAGAAACACACGCGCAGACCTGCCTGCGCCTCCGACTGATTGCAATCCTGTAACTCTACGGGCACTGAATCAAATTAACGGCCGTTTATTATTTAGACGGGGGCTGCAGCGCGTTCCGCCTCAACACACACCGAATTTTAATTGTTTGCTCGTCAACCTTCGATCCAGAGAGACCTTAAACAATCCAAGCGATCCTGGGTTAGGAGTTAGGGGCAGCCTGGCAGAAGGTGTGTTTGAATCCTGGACCTTCTGACCCATAGTCCGGCACCTTAACCGCTAGGCTACCACGGTCCAGTAACGGCAAAGCAACGCTGGGTTCCATGAAATTAGGAGATTTATAATTCAAACATACAATGACAGCAAACTCCAGCTGCCTGGGAATCGTCAGTGATTCCCTTTTCTGTCAGAAGGTGTCGCAAGGGTCCACTCGTACTAGTTTTCTGGCATTTAGACTTTACAATGGGAATCCGGTAACAAGCATAAGAATTTAGAATCTGCAATTTTCCCAGCCATGACTTATGAGATACTTCCCGCGCTCGGATGAGGAAGTCGGCAGTGCGTGACGGAGGGAGTGGACGTGACGGGGTTGATGAGCGCTGGGAAACAGTCGCAGTGTGTTTTAAACGTCATATATACAGTATATATATATGTGTGTGTGTGTGTGTGTGTGTGTGTGTGTGTGTATTTAAGATAAATTTGGATAAGCTCACCAACATCTTTTGAGCCTGAAACGGGGCCAGCAACTCAAACTGGGAATGTACGTCAATCCATCATTATGCAACCATCATTTGGTTTGATATACATATCATGTGGACAAAAGTATTGGGACACCTCTAACGTACTAGCAAACTACAAACTAACATAGAGAACGATGCCATAGAACCATAGAAACACATGCTGCACGTTTGAGCGGTGCATGTGCTCCGGTTCGGGCTGACGTCCAATCCTTTCTGGGTGTGTGCGCAATCGCCGAGGAACATTTTTCCAATAATGTGTTAAGAGAGAGCGGCTTGTGCGAGAGCAAACTCTCACCAGGCAATCGATTTCGCCTCACGCCAATAGCCTTCAGTCAAGCAGAGATATCTCTCTCTGCCTCCGCTTAATGCTCGTGCCTCATGCTAATATACTTTCCTCGCCCAAACCGCCACTATTCGGAGCGGAACCCGCTCGCAGTTCTGGCATCGCGTCTGGTTCCGCTGGAGCTTCGCAGCCCTCCACCCTGCCAACCGGCTTCGATTGGACGTCGTCTGCTAGCAAAACATTATCAGAGCCAGGCAGCCCTCCTGGATTTCAGAGGTTTGTTCAGCGCTCATAGCCCCGCGCATAATGCTAACAAAGCAGGATCGTTTTCTTTCTCAGTTTGGCTATGGCTTCTTCGTATTATTCAGTGGAAACCAAAAGTGTGAGACCGCCAGTGAAAATGCTTTCACGCTGTATTCTTGCTGAACTACTGTCAAAATCTGATCTTCACAACACAACTCCTAAAGACCACAGGGGGAGACACGGCAACGCTCACCAAGCTACAAAGGTTGCAAGACCATCTCTAAAGAGTTGTCAGCATGGCACAGTCCAAGAGCATTCTTATCTTCTCCAGGAGTGATCGACAACAAAGACGAAACCCAAACCCCGAAGGATCCCAGGGTAACTTCTAAGCAACTGAAGGCCACTCTTGCACTGGATCGTGCTAATGTTTGTGAGTCCACTATCAGGAGAACGTCAAGCGACGACGGCGTGCACGGCAGATCTGCAAGAGGAACGCCTCTGCTCTCCAGCTTAACGAAGGTCATGGGGACGAGTCAGGAGGTTTTTGGAACGATGTCAAGTGGTTTAAGAAAGCGAAGTGTTACGGCTGGAGAAACGTAGGAAGTGGTGGTATCATAGGTTGGCTGTGTCTGGACCCCAGCTGGACCTTAGCTCCTATCTTAGCTCCCACCCACTGAGCAAAGACACGTCCAAAAGACGTCAGTATAACGTCTTTGCCAGACGTTCAAAAGACGCGCAGAGAAGCCAGAACGTCTTATACTGACATTCAAATCATGTCAACAACATATCTAAAGCATGTAAAGTGGAGTCCAGAATGAACATTTTTTTCAACGTCTTTTCAAAACGCATGCAAAGCCCGACACAATAAACAATCAAATATAAATAAGACGAAGACGAAGAAATCCTACAGACGTCCAACACAGGTCCTTGCCAGACGTCGCGTGTCTGCTGGGTATTTAACCCGAGAATTTCATTCAAACTACGGTTTACGGATACGAACGAATTACAAACTTAAACAGATCTGGTGAAGCTTCTGGGCTCACCAACGTTCACCAAAGTTCAGGTTCCATAAGTAACCAGCGCGTCTTAAAACCAGCCCACCGTCTCGCTGATGCAGCGACAGTCCAGCTACTTTTTTGACACTCTTTTTTTTCCCCACGATGCATTTTGAAATGAAGTAGAACAATTTAGCTGCGTGGGGAAAAAAAAAAAACGCACAAGTCAATGCAACGAGATTTTAGCCTTAAAAACGCATGTATTGAGTTTTATTATTGTTTTTCTACAAAAAAACAAAAAACAAAACAAAGCCAACCCGGTTTATAGATAAATACAGACTCCAACACTCTCCCTGTCCCCAGGTTTAGGCTTTCCTCTACGGGTAGGAGATCCTCCCACCCTCTGGAACTCTCCTCCTTTGTCCATTAGGTCCGCATCAACAATTGAAGAACTTAAATGTCTTTAAAAACTTTCCTATTTACCTCTTCTGTTTAATATTTGTTGCGTCTGTTTGTCTTGAACCGCGTCTAGTGGCTGTAAAGCGACCTTGGGTTTGGGAAGGGCACTATTTATTTAAACTTATCATTATTAATATTATTATTACAGATAATTAGAGCGATTTCTGTCTTTAAACCACAACGCTTATTAAAAAAATGAGGAAAAACCAAGTGGTTTCTCACAGGGGAAAGAAACAGAAAATCCAGAAGCGTTCACAAACTTTCGATGCAATCGCCGTTGTATAGATTTGCATTAGCTGCTCCTCTTTGTCCCTTTCCACTTTAGGTCTTTTTAAGCCTTGTTGAAGCACACACTTGTTAGAGGGCACTTGTTATTAGAGAGATAAAGACGACTTATTAGTCACCGTTGTGGAAAGGTCCTGCTGTTCGGAAAACAGAAAGCGTTTTTTTTAAGGCCAGAGCACTAATAAAACATTTAATTGGATGCTTTCCCTTCTCCTCGAGGCATGTGGATTGTTCGACGATCACGCTTTTTAATATTTGCACGGCCAATTGAGGTCTTTATTTTGGAGAGCTGGGAAAGTGCTCCCGCGGATCCGGAGGGGGAAAGAATAGGCGTGCAGGGTAGCGTGAAATTTCCGAGCGCCGTGGCGGCGAATGGCGTGAAGCTTCCAACGTTTGGACCCCGAGAGCAGTTGGGAAGCTGCCTACAAAAGCTTTCGCAGAGGTTTCTGGGAATACAAACAGCTGGATGGCTGAATATCTTGCCACAAAAATCCATCTCAGTATTTGGCGACCGATGTTTTGAAAAGACGTACAGCCAGGTGGTCCCGGGTTCGATCCCAGGGCGGGGAGGCCTGGGTCCTTTCTGTGTGGAGTCTGCATGTCCTGTGTCTGCGTGGGTTTACTCCGGGTACTCCGGTTTCCTCCCACAGTCCAAAGACATGCGTGTTAGGTTCATTGGTGTCTCTGAAGTGTCCTACAATGGATTGCCGTCCCGTCCCGGGTTGTTCCTGTCCTTGATTGATTGATTGATTGATTGATCAATTGATTAGCCAGGTGAAGATGAGTGCCCTGGTAAAATGTCGCAGTGTTAAAACGTCGTCGTTATTATCGATTACCAAGCAGAACTAAAACCAAATTCCCCACAGGTATTTCATTTCCCACAGTAACTTTGCATCTTTCCAAACGCTTGAGCGATAAAAAGATGGTTCGTCGCATAGAATCAAATATTTGGACGAAAGTCAGTAACACCGGCTTGTTTGTTTGTTTCGTTGACTTCGTTTATGTAACGTCACTTTGCAGAATCATCAGTCTGAGATCGGGATGTTTTTGCCACTTTAGGTCAAAGTCAAAATTAATTCCATGGCGCTTTTTTCCAACGGAGCATCGTCTCAAAGCAGCTTTACAATATTATATGATCTTAAAAGCCCCTGGTGCTCCCTCACTCTTCCATCTCCTCTACCAATTTTGCAGCCTTACTCTTCCTCTCCATCTCCTTCTACCCTCTGCTTCTGGTATCGTTCTTCTTCCATTACCCCTCCTTCCTCCATCATCTATCTTCGGCATTAATCCACAGTCACGGTACCTGTTGTTCCTACACCCGTGTGAAATATGGCTGATTACGCTGGGACTGGGAGACTAGGGAAGGAAGAAAGATTTGAGTGCAGTTAGCAGTTCGTTTTGCTGTGACTAACTACACGGTGGAAATTAAATTCTGCTTTCAGCGGCTTTGCGAATGCAATTTGGAATTCGTGAATGGATGTGGGTCTACGAAACTGAGACCGATTTCTCCGCAAAGTTTTGAAAGATGTTGATAATCTTTTTTTGCTTGCTAATAACTCTATGCAGAAGATGCTAGCGGCAGCGGTTTTCAAAATGGAAACAAAGCCAAAAACGGGTCTGCTTCCTCTTAGCTAAAGGCTCTAATCAAAGCCCACTCTGTAGCTCCTACCCTGCGAGACTCGAGCTCGGCTCGACTGGAGCCGCCACTCAAGAAGACGAGCATCAAGACTGTCTGCACTGGCTTCAACTGGGTGTCTTCAAACCCAATAAACCCTCAAAAAAAAAAAACAAATAAACCCTCACCTCCCCATTCAACCCTTCACTGAAGGCTGAAACTACACATTTTTTAAAAATTCACATTCATATTTTTAATTGTTTGTGCTTTGAACTGGATCAAATCTTAACAGGGATTTAGTTGCATTGTGTTCTTTGGGCTGTTGCTTTTTTGTACTAAAATGAGGTCACATCTACTAATAAGGGATACAAATGTGACCAACCATAAAGGTGACACAAAGCCACCGGGTAGTTTGTGGTCGAGTGGAAAAACACATTATTGAGGGGAAAATAGCAGGACTCCAGGTATGAAAGGTGAACAAAAATACAAAGGAAACTAAATACAAAGAAATGGGCAAAAGTCCACCCCTACTTCCAGCAGTAGGTTCTCCCAGCTCCCTCTCTCCCCCTTGCAAGCCAACCCCCCTCAATATCCATCCAATCTTATAGGATAGGCCCCACCCTTGGGCTGAACCATTCCTTCCAGGTGTGACCATGCTATAGGAACAGTTTGCATTGTCCCACCCAAAATAGCAACAAACATTAACACGCGTCTCAATTTCCTCATAACGCGAACAAAGCAGTTGGTATTTCCTATTTAGTGCGCACACACATTCCTTTTGTCTGGTGTTAACCCTGACACCCCCCCTCCCGTGACACACACATGCAGCGGTGATGGCCGACACCTGCCGCCTCATCGCGACAAAGAACTTATGAAAGTCGCTCTGGCTAAGGGCGTCTGGCAAGCAGGACTGAAAAGCGCAACATAATTTTCTGCTTTGGTCTGGAGCAAATGAATCAAGCTACCAGTATGAATATTATATAAAGTTGGATAAATGTTGTATGAAATACAACATTCCTGTGCTTTTTTTTTTATTGAGCTGCTCCTGATTGAACCCCAGTGTACCTAGTTTGGCGTGCTTCAAAATCGCTGCAATGCCGAACCAAGCGAACGCGAAATCACATTAAGGTCCAACGTGAGAAAAGTTGGTGCAGACTGTAATAGGTGAACACACAGGATGCACTGGCAGCCATGCAGTTTGTTTTTATCAGTCCATTATCACCGTTATCAAGGAGGATAAAGATCCTTGAGAGAGCCACAAAGCATCCTATGGAGTCACGAGGACTTATTACGAGTAGCCGTTTAAAATAACCTTGGCAGCTGGCAGCTTTTGCACACAACCTGGTGAATAGCAGAGTTGAAACTGAAAAGAAAAGACGGCTTCTCGTCGTGTGTTAATGTTGCGAGAACGCAAGCAAAAGTTGGATTGGCTGTCGCTCACTTGTGTTTTCGGTCTCAGGAGAGAGAATTGACAGGAACGCAAGGCCTCCATTCATATCTCTTAACGCTCAGTCCTGAGCACGACGTGGCTCAGATCAAGGTCAGACCCGGACCTAGACCGGGGATGTAGGTTCAGCTGGTTTTCTCTACACGAGGTGCGACAGAAAATATCCCTGCACTGCGGTAGCTACGGAATTCCCATCTCTAGGCAAGTTAAACTCAACAGGGTACAATTCCAGTGAGAACCAAACACAAACGTTACGCTCGATTCCACTGTGGGTGGGAAGCTCTGGGAACTTCATGATTTGGTTGGCTTAGGTTTAAGGGTTGGAATACTATTATCAATCAATATTATAAATGTGTTTTCTATAAAGGTTTAGTGGTGGGTTGTGGGGGTGACTGTGTCAGTCATGACTTTGATCTCAACGTCACGACGTCCCAGCCGATTTTACAAAACTTCGGAGTTTCGTTCCGCTCGCTTAATCCTGATCGTCTGTCAGCATCGCTGTCTCACTCTGTCCTTTGCTCGTCTTGACGGTGCGATAAAATCACTCATCTTGACTCACAAAAACCATAAGCCTTGGTTCACGAAAATAGTGGACATTGCTGAGATCCAACAGATGAGATCTGTCCAGCCGGGAAGCTACAAAGCGAGTGCAGGATCGTCTCTGGATCATCTTTAGAAGGAACTATGAAACCGTCCCCAAATGTGTGTTGGATTTGGATCTTTAGTATATGTAAGTGATATAGCACAAAAGATTTAAGAGTCTCAGACTGTCGTACCAATAACACCAACAGGTGGCGATGTGGACGGTAAAATTCAATCCTACAGGGATCTGACGCTTTACTGACTCTTTACTTTGCTGCGCTAATCCTGTACATAAAAGGAAGGCACGTGGCGTTTTCATTTGATCTGAAGTTAACTTTACAGGACAAAGAAGCTGCTTCGTGTATTTTAAAGCCTCGGAATGAATATTTTTAGGTGTGTTTTCCCTACATATTTAAATAATCTCAAAGGGAATCATGGGCGGCACGGGGGCTCGGAGGGGCGGCACCACTGCCTCATGTCCCTGGTTCAATCCCAGGGCAGGGCGGCCTGGGTCCTTTCTGTGTGGAGTCTGCATGTCCTCCCCGTGTCTGCGTGGGTTTACTCCGGGTACTCCGGT
>JAUZST010009586.1:0-12894 GCA_034779995.1 Parotocinclus haroldoi | reverse complement strand
ATAACGAACATTGGGACAGAGCTGACAGTGCGATATTGCGGTGTGTTTTTAACTCATAAATAGCAGAGCACCATCACAAAATAAAACACAGCTCACCTTAGCAAGCTTCTCTGCTCCTCGAGTGGCTGAACGTCTTCTTCTCTGAATATAGGCGATTGGCTCTAAACCGAAATGTCTTTTACTGCCCCCTATGTAATACGATACAGGATATGAGCAGTGTTGCCAATTTAACAATTTTGTCTCTATAGTTAGCGACTTTTCAGACCCCTCTAGCGATTTTTTAAGCCACTAGCGACAAATCTAGTGACTTTTTCTGGTGTTGTTGGCGACTTTTGGAGACGCGCATATCTTTCTGCAATTACTGTCCTCCACGAGCAGCGGCCCTCCTCCGTCCCAAAACGTCTCACAGTACAGTAGCTGCAATCAGAGCAGCGGAACCACACCACTTCGCTTTCGGACTACAAACGAATTGCGCATGCTCAAAGCCAAAGCCGCGGCTGATACCATCCTGACTTTCGGAGCGATATGTAAATGTTTCTTCATTGTGATGTTAAAAAAATAATAAGTAACTCTGCCAGGGTTATTTTTTTTATTTGATATTCTAACATTTAACAATACAAGACAATATTGATTTGTATAATGTGGGTCTGATAACGCATTCAGGTCATGTTATTTTAGCCTATTGATGGCCCATGTCGATGACAAAAAAAATTAAATAGCAAACCAAGTTTCAATACAATAATTTTCATTTGTAGATCTAAACATGTTTAGGGTGTTTTTTTTTACATACTTTTTGTCTCTGTCTCGATGTTTTTCCTCTTTTAAATGCAAAAGACTACAGCGACTTTCCTTACTGAAGAGATGGAAACAGTGGACATGAGTCCACGTTATTCAATCAGAACCTCTAAGAGACAGTGCATCTGGAGTACCAGATGATCATGAAACGGGAAAGCATGCTTCAGTGGTGTTCTGATAGAAGTTCACCCGGTATTTTTGAGGGAGTTTAGCCTGTTTCAGCTTCCTCAGGACATAAATCCTCTGCATAGGTATGAGGTGATAGTAGACCAAGTTAGGTGGTCAGTCACATGGACTCCAAGGAGTTCTTCAGAAATTTAGAGGGAGAGGTGTTGGTCCCTGAAGTCCACAACGATCCTCTTTGTCTTGGAGGTGTTAATTACCAAGTCACTGAATTCACACCATTTCCCCAGACATCTCACCTCATCCCAATAGACTTTCATCACCATCTGAAAAGAGTACAAGTATTGTAGTATTATAGTGTCATCTGCAAACTTAATTATGCTTTTGGAGGTGTGAACGGGGATGCAATCATTTACATTTAAGGCATTTAGAAGACACTCTTATCCAGAGCAACTTACAGTTCTTACAGATTTACTATCCAAGCAATTGTGGGTTAAGGGTCTTGCTCAAGGACCCAAATGTGGCACAGGTGGGATTTGAACCCTGAACCTTCTGGTCCAGAGTCCAGTGTCTTATCCACAGTCCCAATCATGAGTGAACAAGGTAAAGGGACCCTTTAGGGGCCCTAAAATGGCAAGATAGAGAAGCAATACATATATATTTGGTGTATATGCTGCTATCGACGGTAACATAATGATTGACTGTATAGGACATGGATTTTAGTTTGTTTTTAGAGGAAAAGCCATTCATTAGGAGAAATAAAACACATTGGGACAGAGCTGACAGTGCGATATTGCGGGGTGTTATTAACTTACGATCACTCCACAGGCGAACAGGTTGATTGGAAAGCGGTGAGTGTCATAGGCTCAGTCGGTTACACAAGCAAGGATTTTGCTGAAAAAAAAGTTCAGCCGTTTAAGCCCAACATTTCTCATTGTGCATATGCAAGGAATTTAGGGATTTCATGACCCACATTCCATAATATCGTCAAAACTAAAAGTAAGTGGCAAGGCCACATATAAATAACGCATACAATCTGTCTGTTTCTCATAAGTAATAAAGGATAAACTGCCATAACCATAAAGGCAAATCGTTCAAAACGGGTAGCCACCCTTTGTTCAACACTATCCCAATGGACAGAAGTCATTTTTTTGTCGTCCGACTTAACGTTGAACCATTGCGCCATGCATTCCCATTTAGCCTTTTTTCTTTTGTCGTTCATCCCAAAGGATTTTTTCCTCTGTGTCTAAGAATAAAACCTCCAACTCACATTCGGCGAAGCTCCACGTCTTCGCCATTTTCCTAACGAGAGTATGCTATTCCGATGCCTATTTGTACTAATTAGCATATTATTATTATTGTGCGAGGAGACATGGTGGAGCGTTGTGCTCGTGCATGTGTGTTGAATTTCACATTGATTGTAATGTGCAAAGAGAATGTGTGTGGGATTATGTCAGGGGAATGCGAAGGAAAATCCACAACAGGCAGCAACCTTGATCTTTGTTGAAGCGTCAATCTTCCAAACACACTTTTTCACCTTTGACCCCAGACTTTCTGCCCCAATCGAATGAATATGAAACTTGACAATGCCTTCATCTGTATGTATGTTTCAGCAAATCACTGTACCCTCCTCCCCTTTGCATGCCACCCACTGTAATTGAAGTCATGGGAGCCTGTGTGTGTCAAATCACTTCTGTCCTTTCTAAGTAGCACATGCCCTTCTCGATTTCTGACATAGGATCATTTCAAGCAGGAGCAAAGTACCTGCTTTAATAATTCACAAATTAGCTTTCTGAATATTTGCCCAAATAATCGATGGAGGTGAGTTTTATACCCAGTTCTGCTGATTTCCATTTCATAAATATTGCTTCTGAAGATTTCTGGCTAGACTATGCATAGAAGCTAAATCTTGGTTTATTTGTAATATATGTCAGTGCTGATGTATTGCTGGGGAGTACAGATTTATTTTTATTGGTGTTGGTTAGTCTATTTGTGTTTTTGTGTATTTGTGTTTTCGCACGCATGATTATTACCATCAGATCTGCAGCATGAGCTGTGTAGCTCCACAGAATGATGGCTACATAGTTAGATTAGACCCGATTATTTGTACAGGTGTGTTTTATATATTGCTCACAAAAAGTAGGGGATGTTTCAAAATGAAACATTCCCTAATGAAATGTCCTCAAATTTTTTGTGAGCAGTGTAGATACTGAAAATGATTCCGAGTCAAATGCTGTTTAATGGTATATAATAGTATGTATGCCCAAAGTAATTATGTAATCCTTTTATTCATTTATTAAGTTATAATATTTTCATCTGAGAGCTGCACTTCTAACACACATTGTATTTATAATACAGGTCATATAGGTTCTTGTTTTTCTGTTGCATTTCCCATGGATTTATTTTTATTATTTTGCATCTCTTCCCCGCAAACAGTTGCAGAAAATCGGCACGGGGTACTTCAGGATTATTACGATTTACGGTACAATTTACCTATTATTTATTGACGGTACGATTTATTAGTACATCTTATAGACTGTTGAGTAAGAGAATATCGGTGTGGGTGAAGCAAACAAAACACGTTATATCCTGTAATATAAATAAGCACACTCTTGTTAAGAGAAAACCTTTTACTGATGTTCTGGAGTATATGGAGTTGATGCCCAGATGTGCAGCTGTTAAAGGAAGTTTTCTGACCGTGGAATGGAAGGTACACACTGGTGGAATTCATGTATAGTGAGCTAATCTAATCTAATCTAAGTCTTTTACCCTTATAGCAGAAGGGAGAACACACAGTTTTAGGCTCAATGTTCACGTGTGCATAAAAAGACCTAAACAAAGAACAAGAGAACATGTTTATTATTAAAAACAAATTAATAAACCAATTCAAATACTGTTTGTTTATCCGATTATATCAAATTGTTGAAAGGCTTCAATTTCACAGGTCTACCAAATGTTTCATTTCTTATCGACTTCATTGTGCTGAATTCAAATATAACAAGGTAAACTTTCGTGGCTCTAGTTTCCATACAATCTAAGGGTTTGTTTTACAGCTACATAACCTAATAATTCATTATAATATAATTATTACTTATTTATATATTTATAATTATTACTGAAAATAAAAAAAATGCGCATGTATTGTTCACCAAATGGTTCAGACAGACTCGTGTATTTAAATGCACTTTAATGAATCAATTCACATGACTAAGCACAAAAATTACCTAAAACGTTAGACTGTGTGAAATATGTCCTCAGTAACTGGCTTCTCTGCTGCCCGTTAAGATTTCCAACCAACTCTTCATAGTTGTCTGCCCTGGTGTTTCCAAGGAAATGAGTTACCATTGGTTGGAATGTTGCCCATGGAAGTCTTTTCCTTCTAATGCAGCAAATGTTGAAACTCCTCATCCTGCACAGGCACATTAATCTACGGACCAAGGAAGACACCTTCCTTTATCTTTGCTTGGCTCAACTTTGGAAATTTGGTAGGCTCTGGTATATAAATGATGCTCAAGGGGCCCAAGGTGTGACAAAAAAATATCCCCCAAAACGTTACACCACCAGTATCAGCCTGAGTCACTGATAAAGAGGAAGGATGGATCCATGCTTTCATGTTCATTCATGCATTTTCTTATCCACTCCATCTTTGACCAGGGTCACAGGAAAGCCAGGGGCACCTATCCATAGTGGCCACACACACTCACACAATCACATGCTAAAGGAACTTTTGAAACTCCAGTTAACCTAACATGCATGTCTTTGGATTGTGGGAGAAAACCAGAGTACCCAGAGTAAACCCCAAGCAGACACGGGGAGGGCATGAATGACTTCACATAGGACCCGGGACTTTTTTGCTGCTTGTAAATGCATATTTGGGTTACAGTTGCCTTTCTTTAGCAGCTTGTCTTGACCAATTCTATATACCAGTTCTGCAGTTTCTGTCATGTGCTTTGTTTTTTTGATTAGGCATTTGCATTTATGAACGGGTGTACCTAATAAAGTGGCCAGTGAGTTCAGGAGCAAAATGGATTAACTCTATACTTATGCCCATGGTTTGGATGTGAGGTTTGAATGACTTAAAGTGGAAATAAAGCTATTCGTTAGCATGTAACAATAAATGTACACTCGAGAAATGTGATATTCCGTTGATTTTTATATTTTCTTGTTTCTTTCATTCATTTATAGGAATGACCATCACGCTGTTCCTTCTTGGTAATGTAAACACAGGGCCTGGGACCACCCCTAACATAAAACAAATTGTCATTGGACGGTGTTATGAGTACATTACCCTATTGAATCCCAGTTACAGGTGAATGGTTTTCATTCAATGCCCAAGTCTCCAGCAAAACAACTTCTGCTTAATTGGTGTTGTGTGTGTGTGTGTGCACTGCATAGGTATAAATGTGGGGAGATATGGCATGAGTTTGAGGAAACAGTGGTACAGAGAACTCCATGCAATGTGAAGATGAAAGATTATGAAAGACTGTTTGAGGCTACACCACAGACTCTTCCCTGTGACAAAGTAAGAAACCTTAAGATCTGAAAGTTCTGAAAGTCAGGTTAATCCTTAAAAATATATTTTTTTTATAAAGGTATCAAATAGGCAAAGTTTAGTGATCTGTGGTTGATCTGCCAGGAGACAATTGCGATTCTCCTTGGTGTTTCTAATATGTTTTAACTTTGTCACGGATGTTTCTCCTAAAGTTCTTTAGGAGGAATAGAACCAAAAGGGGACATAAACACAAAGTGAGATTTCAAAAGCCAACACTGAGTTCAACTTGCCAAGTTCATTGGTTGCACTCTGGGATATAAATATAAGCTGAATTTATGAGTTACACTTATTCCAGCTCTATGCTTGATTGTTTGTTTGTTTATTTAGTTTAGGAAGTAAGTAGGCTCTTACTCACGGCTGGGGCCGTTTGTGGTGCAGGCTGTAGAGTCCATAGACAGGAAGGGACTTGGTCTCTTCTGGGGGGGGGGGGGGGGGGGGGGGAAGGGCCTTGGTCTCTTAACCCCCCCCCCCCCCCAAATTAGTGTCAATTACTATGCTAATGACCCACAGCGCACAGTCTACACACCAACAATGAGAAAAGCAGGGAGTGTAATAAGTGTTAGCTGTATATTTCTATATCAGTTCCACATTTGTGACAGGTGGATTTGGTGCAGACGCTCCACACTGGATTGTTCTGCAGTTTCTAGTGCTATGTTCACCATGTACATACGCGAAATCTGGTCCATTAGGACAAAGCCATACTGAAAAAAATTTCGATTTAATAAAGTGAATGTTACATTTTGAAAAACAGTGTGACGTGTTAATGGTTTTGCACGTATAATTCATCTTCAAGTCTGCGGCAATCCAGAACTTTATGATGAATTTATCCGGCTTAGCCGAGATATACTGCGTGAAAGAATGAGGGTGAGAAACAGCTGCTACGTAACACAGATGGCAGTGGCATATGAAGCGTTGCCAGATGTCCGAAACTGCAGCAAATCTGTCTGTCTTCACACGTGCAGCGCAAAAACTGCATGGTTTCTTTCCAGCATAACTTTCAGACCAAGACTTGACCATCGCACCAACTGAGCAGAGCATTTCTCATCGAAAAATAACTTCTATGAGGCCATGAGCTCACTGACAGAAATGCTCCTGTTGCTGTTTAGAGCAGAGCAGTCTGTGATGATCAGGAGCATCTTCATGTTGAACAAACACAAAAAGCTCTGGAGTCTTCTCGTCATCCTCCACTGCACGAAAGGAAGGGGAGGAAAATAATGTTAATTACATATAACTTTTATTTTGCTGCACTTTGCTTGACTTCAGTTTCATCACGTGAGAAATCACAATTTTATCACAGAGAAAAACTTGTACAAGCCATTGGAAAAAATGGAAAATAATACATAGCATCTACCGTCTCCTAAACTGTCCCGTCCTTTGCCTTCACACGTCTTGTGTGCCTTTGCGTTTTGTAAATGTGTGCTAAATGTGTGCTAAATGTGTGTTACGTGTAGCATCTTCTTCTGTTTACAGTTGGCACTGAAATTAACTTGGATCTAACTGACCTTTCGTGATTTCTCTTTCAAATAGGTGTAATTCTGTCTTGCAGAATCTAATTATTATTTGCTAGGATGATGTCTTAGGAAAAAACGTAACTAGATAAGTAATGCTTGAATCAGATGTGTTTAGAATTTTTATTGCGTATCTGAACATAGAAGTTGCTGTAGTGCCATCCTGTCATCATGTTCTTTGCAAATATACACACCGCATCTTTAGAGAGAAAGCTAGGAGACCTCGAGAGACTGATGGAGACTGTAGTTGGGGGTGTCTGGTTTAGCTGCAAGCATTTGAATAACAAAAGTGGACTAATGGTCATGCAAAAGAAGAGGCTAAATCCTCTGGATCTCACAATCCCAGTGTCTTTAGTTCAATGTGTTTAGACCACTGGGGCAAAACAAAAAGTCATGAATTCTCAATTGGATTTTCATTCGCCAGCTGCACGACTTGTTTTCTCCAAACAGATGTGAGCAACAGTTTAAGTACTCACTTAGGATCTAGGAACAGCAGGAAGCAGCCCGTAAATAAGTGAAGTAAATCTTCTGGGATTTCAGAACTTATTCAACCAATAATGGAAAATAAATACTTGCTTATTAAAATATAAGGGAGGAAGCTAGAACATTTGGACTGGAGTGCTGGGGAGCAAGGGAATATAAGAAAGTTAAGTAAAATATTTGTACCAATGGAACGGTGGTGGTCAGCAGTAAAAGTATTGGAACTGTGCATTCAACTTCATAACTCCATAAAATCATAATCACAGAGGAATGAAAGAATAGTGGCAGGCTAAGTGTTCATCAACATTGATTTTTGAGTTCTAGATGAAACTTTTCAGAGGGTGCTAAGATCAATTACTGTCTTAAATTAATAATGTTATAGTACTTTCTGTTGATGGGTTGTCCCAGAAAAAAAACTTTTTTTCCTGCATAAATATGACCTGAATCTAAGGATCGTATTTTCACACATGTGCGAAAAGTAGATAAAGAGATCCAAAGTGTACAAACAATCCAAAAAAAACGCTGTGTTTCTTACACGTACGTTGATTTGTATATCATTGCATGTTTGCCATATTTAATGTTTAATGTCTGGTCGAATTATTGGAATAGTGCCCAAAAATGTTCACTGTGTGCCCAGAGAAGTTTAAAAAATGGATGCTGTGTGCTCCAGACCAAAGATGAAAAGGCCTATGCACACTATTATCAGCAGTCCAATGGCCAGGGTCTGTCATGGTATGGGGTTGTATCAGTGCCCTTGACAATCTGAAATTGAAATTCAAGCTCGCCCAGTTCCTCCAGATCGCTTTATATCATATAATCATATTATGCATTGTGGAGGAAATCCCTTCCAATTGTTCTTTGAGGAAATTTTTATGTAGGTAACTAGAGATTATCTGTCCATCTTTGCTTCTCAAACAAGGTTTGTCCTTCAGTCATTATTATATACTGGTGACATCACCTGTTTGAAATCACATTATTTATTTAAACCTAACACACTTAAGACACTGCTTTTTTGTTTGTTTGTTGCTTATTTTTTTGCATTTTTTACACTGTCGTGTGTCGTTCTGATTTTAGGTTGTAGTAACAATAACAATAACACATAACACTTTTGTATAATAACTGTGGGAGTAGGTTGAGAATGTGAAGTTAATAATCTGACAGATAAAGAGTTGGGTAACATACAGCTGTGTTTGTTCTAGTTAATACAGTTTTCCCAGTCCTCAAATGCTTAACTCAGAGTATCAACCAATTAGTCGCCATTTCAGCTAAGTGTCCTATTTCTCTCCGGACCTGGAGACAGACATTTCTGAAATTTAACCATAAAATAATATCCATAACAGGCTCTGTTCTGGAGCAAGACGAGGGAGCTGATGCAAAGCTACTCTGCTCTCACAGGACGTTTTTGGACTTTGGAGAGCACGTTGGTTGGATTCATGTTTAATGACCTTATCTGGTGTGGCCAGAAGGAAAGAAACCGAGGTATGTCTATAGAGTCTTAAAGTAAACAAAAGAGCCTTTTTTTCAAGCTGTAATATTAAATACAAAATTCTAACTTGCTATTAACACATCCTTTTTTTGTGATAAAGGCTTTGATTTTAAGTCCTGTCCAGAATGGTCAATGTGCGTGACCCACCCTGTGTATTCACTGTGGAAACGAGCGTCCCAAAATGTGAGTGTGGTCTCAGGAATTCCATGTTTCGGAGTATTCTGGTCCATCCCTTAACGGAGACACGACATGCACGTTCAATAAACCCCTTGGATGCCAGTATGAAAAGAAATCTCAGTATGTTTATTGACGAGCGAAGCTTAGCGATAGGAAAGAAAATGTGAGGTTGTGATTTTGCAGAGATACCCCCAGAGAACAGTGTGGAGTGAGAAAACTAATTAGCGAACTTCAAAAGAACCAGGACCAACAGAACTAAGCTTGCCACGGCCTGGGAAAAACTGAAGTACTTTCCATATCAGAAAATGTATGCAACATGGATTAAATGCTTTCTCACAGATCATAACACCATGTAAAGGATGCTTTCTGGATGTGCTAAAGACACTAATTAGCTAAATTAACTAAAAGTTAGATCTCCTGGTTGCCTGTTCACAGTACATGTCTTTACAGTTTGCGGCAACAGCCTGTGGAAATATTACAGTCATCTTAAACGGATCAGTTGAGAAAGCCTTCAGCAAGAAGAGGTCAGCGTTATAAATCTTTTATTTCATTACATGTATGCTTTGACCTGGTGAATGTTGGGTTAGCTACAGGATACTGTGGTAAACCGTACCTACTGGGCTGCCTTTAACCCGGATCCAAGATGAGATACGACTGGGCATGGAGGAAACAGGCTGCATTTGTGTTTTGTTGCACATTTGCCCATGGCAGGACCTGTAGACCCCGGACACTCGTAAAATGCTGAAACAGCTGTGGCATCCCACTGGGCCTTCATACTCAAACCTGACTGCCATCAAATCCCAAGCAAAACCTCAATGGTTTGCTAAAGGTGATCTGGTTTCAGTCTGCAGTCCAGGCTTCTCGTTCACGACACAACTGCAAATGAATGTGTTGGTGGCTGGCTGCCCATGGCAGGACATGTCATGGGCATGGACATTGGTCACCTGTGGATCAAAGAGTCTTCTCTACTGGTGGTATGCCTGGGTCATCTGGAGCCGGTTTGCCATGTGTGCATACCCTTGTGGAACAACTGGCCCCAACACCTCCTAAAAGCTAGTTTTCCTGTATTTCTATTGGGGGGAGGCTTTATTTATTTATTTGTTTGTTTGTTTTTGTTACGAGTATATTTTCGCGCTCATTTCTCCTCATCCACAAACAAAGTACTGGTTATGTCACTGCTGAGGTTACACTGCTAATGCGACATGCCATACATTATTTTACCAATCTCTGTAGAATTGTAAAATGTGGTTAGACAAGACTTTGTGCCCATTCTTTATTGCTTTGTTTTCTTTTTATGCATGGAAATCTGGATACTCTGATGTATAGCATGTACTTCTGCTAAGACTGTAACGAATTAATACTGCTTTGAAATGAAGGACAACATTTTAATTGAGCTGACTTGGACCAAAAACATCCATTTTTATGTTGGCAATGGATTTGCTTGTTTTCCATGACACTCTTAGTCCTTAGCCCTTTTTTTTTGGGGGGGGGGCAAACTGGGGGTGTTCTGGTGTTCTGTATGTCCATTTGTTTTCAGTTTTGCCCGGGGCACCCAGGTCTCGGCGCTCCTTAGGCCATGCTGCAGTTATTTATAGTTTATTACTAGATCATTGTTGTAGAAGTGGCACCGTTTACATGAATTTACTCTATATATCTACTTCATCTATCCACCTAATTCCAGTAAAGCGTTAATACAAGTTGTCATGTATGTGCATTTATTTCCTCCAGCATGTTTGGGGATGTTGAACTGGATCATCTGAATCCCAGGATGGTGTCCCATATCCATATAAAAGTTGTACCCAATTTGGACGGCCCATACATGTAAGACTGAATAAAACGTACCACAAACCTATACTAGCTGCGTATGTGCCACTGTAATGTGACATTTAGACTGCATGCTCTGTGCCTCATTACCAACTATTTTAGTAAATTGTTAATTTTAGAAAAACGGTATACTGCACGGTGTATTTTGCAAATGTAGTGCTCGTTTTTAAAAACCTATCCAAAAATGGCCGATGGCACCAGGTGACAAGCAGGATTATACTTTAGTTATCATTTTTAAAGGGCAATTCATTAAAGGGGTGAATATAAAAATAAATGTGTGTGCTGAGTTTTCGGTTCACACTCCTAAAGTTAACAAATCTGCTTGTTTTTAGAGAGTCTTGTTCAAAGGGTTCCATTGTCAAACTCATACATATCCTACAGACCAGAGGGTTTCGTTGGTCCTGCACAGACAATGACGTGTAAGTATTGTAATGCTTTTAATGTGAGCCGAGGACTTGGTAATTAGTACTTAACGTGTACATCAGTGATTAGCAGATGCTATGTTGGCTCAGTGTAAATTCAGGCATCGTGCTGTTTGTACTGGCTGTAACACGAAGCGTAAATAGAAATCCATTTACAGTTGTAACTTCAATCTGTTTGCACCAAGTGTAAAAAGCAACACTTCTGTTTACATGAGCTATATGACTTATAACTATATTCACCTGATATATTAGGGTGGTTAGTTCTGATTCCACTTATTACAAAGAGACACTGTAATTTGTTCAATGAAATAGCAGCCATTCTATCTGTAATTGTTTAATATTTGTTTTAATTTAACCATTTCTGTGATTATACCTCAATCGGCTCACTTTCTGATTTTTATCTGATAACAGATCACTAATGATTCTCCAGTGCATGAAGAACCCAAGACTCAAAATCTGCCAAGCAAGTTCTAACAAGTTCTAACGAGTATCAGTTGCCGTATCTGGCAAAGAAAAAGAAAAATGTTCTAAAAAAAAAAAAAAATCTAAAACACACAGACGAAATTTAATTGACACACATTTAATCTGATCCAAAAAAAATCAATAAATAGTTATTTTAGCAAAACCCTATGTGCCACAATTATTGGGGCTCCTGTATTTAATCATTGGTACAACCTCCATTTGTAAATTTTTCATCCAAGGTTGGAGAACACAGAGCATGGAATGAGAGTGAACGGTGAATGGTTCAGTGAACCATTTTTGTGTTGATCTGGTTATGTGTTGTCCTGCTAGAAGACAATGTGCCAGCCAGGTTTAAAGCATCACTCATCTAATGAACATCTAATGAAAGTACCAATTATACCATAACATATAATTAGCTCATCAGTTTTTTTTATTCTTTAGAACATATGTTTTCTTTGAAAATATCCCTGGTCTATAGTGTCTGCAATGAAATAAAAGAAAATTGTCAACAGCCAAGTTAGCTACAAAGCCAACTACCAGTTCTACCACATTTTCTATTTAACATCCACAACGGTCTCCTCCCATACACACAATCCCAGAAACACAAAGCCGTGAATTTCTCATGAAATTCATGAATATGCATCAGTGTGTGTGTAAGCTGCCAAAACTGAATTTAGATGGCAAGTTAACACAATTACAACTTTTTTAAACGTCTGTGCCGTTTGTTTGATCAGATCCTGTAGCAGCAGGTATGCTAAAGCTTTGGGCTATCATAGTAAGCTAATGGAACTACTTTACTGGTACAGTTTATTTGGGCAGACAGTGCACATTGTTGGTTAGCCACCTTAAATGAAGGTTTTTAACATTGCTCATGGTACACTAGCAACACCAGCAGCACGCTTCCTGTCAGAAGCTTCTCATCTGTGTTATTTATATTCCTTGATTAAGAACTAAACACTTAAGAACTAAACACCTAAGATCTAAAACCATATCTAACCATACCTAGTCCTAGTCTGTGTGTACCTGTGAACAGAATTACCCTCCCTTACGTGACATCTTTTTAAC
>JAUZST010009585.1:0-38057 GCA_034779995.1 Parotocinclus haroldoi | reverse complement strand
CACACACACACACACACACACACACACACACACACACACACACACACACACACACACACACACACACACACGAGAAAAAAAATGATGAGATGAGATTGATACCAATAAATGGTAAGAAAGTAGTTTAGAATTAAATTCTGAAATCACCACAAATGACTTGGTATAAAGTAAAACAATGATTTGATTTTGGTATACAGGTTACGCTATGGCAGCCAGTTACCTATTCACTTACTTACTAGCAATGAAGTTGGGCCATCTGAAAAGGTGACGCTATTCGTAAAGCGTATTCGCTATTCGTAAATTCAAGATTGTTATTTATTTGACCCAAATATTTGAATGAAACTCGATTTCAACTATTTTATCAAGTGCTTCTACAAAAGCAGCAGACCGACCAAACTTGCATGTTTCATGTACCGATGAACTTAATTTCTGTTAATGTTTAATTACGTTTCATACATTGTAACTGCTCTTAATTATTAGTGTTTTTTTTATTGGTGTTATTATTGTTAGCATTTTAATTCTCCCATTAATTCATGTAGGAGATTCACACACGGCTTTGGCATACTGGTGCTATTGACTGGTGATCGGAGTATATTATTGTTGTACTGGTGAAGTGTTTCTGCGTGTCCTAACACTGTGCTTTATGCAGTAATGGTACTCCAGAGCATGTCTTGCGGTGTTATTGCCGCTGGACAGGCATGGAGGTGCTTGCATTAGCCCGCAAAGATGTAGTGAAAAATCATTAAACTACGCAAACAAGTGTCTGAGGCTTTGATCAATTTAGTTAGTTTGTCCATTCACAGACAGTTTATATCAACAATCAAGGTTATTCTGAAGTCTTTGGACTGTGGAAGGAAACTTAGGTACCCAAAGAAAACCCACACAAACATGGAGAGGACATACCGATTTCACACAGAAAGGACCCAGTCCTGTGGGTCACCCTAATGTTTTCTTTACGTTTAGCAGTATAAAATCAGCACTCAGTTAACACAAGTACACATTTGGTTTCAAGACACACCCATTGATTAAAGAAAACAACAAAACAACACTCAGATAGGATTGCTGCAAAACTTGACTGCAGTTTCGTTGTAGGCACATACTGATTATGAAATGATGTGTGGTCTGATGAAGACACTGGGTCTTGCTCTTACAAGAGGGTATATAAAAGTGCATTCTAAATTGTTTTATAAAAAGTACAACTTCCAGGCTACTTTTGTTTAGAGTACCTCTTGGTAAGACACGGTTGACTGCTAGACATGCTTGTGGGGCAGATTTGTCCACAGCTGGACCTGTAGAACATCCACATTCCTAGTCTGCCAAAGCTGGTGTCCCAGCTGGGGCCATACATGTTTGACTGGCAATAAATATGGGATCCAATCAGGCCAAGGAGGTTTTGCAATTTTCCAGAGACATTCCTGGGGATACCCTCGCTATTTTTTTGTGAGAATTATCTTAAATATCTCATCTTAAATTATCGTAAATAAAAGTGACAGTTTGAAGCCCTGGCATGAGAGACCGCAGGATGTCCAACACGTATCACTGATTTGTTGGTGTCCCTCGTATTACTACTAGGGCGAGCGAATGCCATATGTGATGGCATTCCAGATGATCACACCAGCAGTTGGGGCAGTGTGTTGCTCCACAGCAAAGGCAGGATCGAAATGCTCATCATGAGGTCTTTATACTCCCCCCCCCAAAAAAAAACCTGGAAGTATTGCTCAATACAAAATGGTCCCAGTCCATAGCAGACCATGCCTGTAATCATTTACATAACTGCCTGTGACATAAAACTGCATGCACTGTTTTGCAGCAAACTGACAATTCTACCTGCGTGTGCTATTTTTGTCAATATATGTATATTAAACAATTGTAAAATGTACAATGTAAAACAAGGCGTACCGAAAATGATAACTGAAGTCAAATTATATATCACAGTTGCGATATATGATCAGTCAGTGTGTTGCTTTATTTTGCACTTACCTTCCTTAACATATCATACTGACTTAACATACACGTCACAGGAACATACACAAGTAAAAATGTGTATGGGACAAGAAAGCTTAATGTGGAACTAGGTGCAACAGCAAACGCAAAGACAAGCGTGGAAAGACAAATATGTATAACACAGTAAGAGACAGCATTGCGGTAGAAGCACTTGCTCTGTGGACACAGAACACTGGATGCGTTTCTACAAATGCTGAATTAACTTTCACTTGTCTCTCATTTCTCTGATTCATAACTATTTCAACACAATTCAAAATTGACACAAGGTAATTATGCCTCACTCTTTTAGGGCAGGCCACTGGATTATCCTAGTCACAAAGTGAAGTGGTTCTAAATTCTGCCTTTAAAATGTAACTGAATATTAGTTATGTATTTCAAAACATGAGGTGGGGTAAGTGAGTGAGGTCTCGATGTCTAATCTTGAATCTCTTGAATGTGGTTAAATTTGCACATGAAAAGCAATGTTACCTGTTATTTTTTCAGGTTACTTGGCAAATCTGTCACTATACAGTAATGCATAAAAGGCAAAAGTCTTAAGACACCATTAGTTTAGATATACTATTGTTTTAGCATTGGTATAATGACCATATTTCATTATTTCTCAGAAAATACAGGACTTGTATACAGCATTAAAAACTTCTATAGGCTACAGTACCATGTATTTAGTGTGACTTTTGGAAGGGGAACAGGGTGAAGGCTAGAAACAAGAAAAGGCCACGATATCCTAAAGCACTCAAAGACTAGTCCAAATCATCGACAAGATTTTATATATGGTCATTATGCTATTGCTGAAACAGTATTATATATAACAGTGTTTTAGGAGTGTTGAGCATTGCAGCATGCTCAACATCATCATCAGCAACTGTGGAAATCACATGTGCGGAATTTGTGGTTCACTCTCACACACAGGCGCACACACAGGCGCACACACAGGCGCACACACAGGCGCACACACAGGCGCACACACAGGCGCACACACAGGTTATTTCCACTTTATCAATATATGGTGCACACCTTGATGATGTCATTGTGAACACGCCCATTATTACAGTTTGAACCACAAGGTTTCCAAAAATGCAATTTCCAGACAACTGCTGCAACATTGTAATGATGTTAATACTAATGATGATGTTTTGAGTATGAAAAGTTATAGATGGAGGTTGGTTAACCAATGAGAATTTTCATATGACTTTTTCAAGTAACCATGTTAGACATACAAAACTGCACACCACATTATACCTGCAGTTTGTGGGAAGAAAAGGGAAGAAGAAAAGAATGCTTGAAAAATCAATAGATTGCACGCAGTAAGAAAACCTGCTTGTTTGAAACATCACCAGCAGAGGGCAATATAATGTTATATTATAGCCAGTTTGTTAGGTAAAACTCCTGCTATTTTATTATCATTACAAACAAGTTCACCTCCAGTGTTGGACACAGCTTTACAATTCTCTCCATACACAAATAATGCACTTTATATGGGGTTAGTTTTTGGACCACCTTTAGCTGGATACACAGACTGGAGGACTATGCGGTATCAAGCAAAAATGATTATTATATTGATATTTCTAGTTGTTTGTTTGGATTAGAATTCAGGGATTAACTTGGAGGTCTGGGGCTGTTTTAAATACTGTTGTATTTGCGTATATATAAAACCTTTCAAAATATTACCATGCAATTTCATTGAGACACACTATATCAACACAGACCTCAAAACAGAGTTACTCAGATAAAAATGACATTACTCAAAACTACAATTATATTAAAAGCTAGGAAAGGTAGTTAACAAATAGATACATTAAGGATATAAGAATATTAAGTTACACTCCATATCTCGACTTCCTGCACGCAACTCGCATGACTGTAATTGATACTAAATATATTTAACATTTTTTTCCTGAAAGTTTAAACCATAGATTTGAATCTTCAAAATCTATTTTTAAAATCTATTAATCTGTTTATTTTGACAACAAAAATGGAAAAGGCATTCCCACTAAATACCACAAAAAGGTATTCCACAAAATTGTGTTACTAGTTATGTCCAATTAGAACATATCCATTTACCAATTTAATAAATACTGCCTCGAACAGTTACTGAATTTAAAATAAAAGTCTGACTCTTCTGTAACATGATTTTTCTTTATCTGGCACCAATTTTATAACACAATCACATTCCTCGTTAGGGTTATTACTAAAAACAAGTCAGGAAACTAAACAAACAAATAAAACAAAACACAAATGAAACGTTATTTAAGAGCTGACTACTAAGACTACCATTGTTTATAGTGCACTGCTATTTTTTGTTGCCTTTATGTTTTGCCACAAATCAACTTTGTTCTGATTTTGTGCCAAAGACAACCAATTTATTACTTTCAATTTACACTAATTGTTAAACTGCACTGAGAATAGTCCACATATCCAAATCTGGTGGCAACTTTAATAAGTGGATGGAATTCAGGGAGACAGAGCAAGCAGATGCGCTAGGGTCAGTAACCAGATTCCCTACACTTATATGGTAGGTATAGCTAATAAAATGATCAGAGTGTATGGGAAAGTTGTGGTTACCTAATAAACTGGCAACCCTGTGTACATACAGTCGAAGCTGTCCGTCAGAACTCCCATTGTCTAAATTCTAGCTCTAAGTTTATCTGGCATTTTAAACCTCCCTTCCTTCCTTTAAACCTTCCTTCAAAAAAATTGTCCAACTATAACAACTCACTGTAGGGGGAATGGGAGCCATTTGGACAGTTCTTTCGATATATTAATTTATCAAGCACAAACACAGAGGAGTGGGTAAAAGCTGTACATCAACGTGGGAACCTACAGTTACTTTTCTACTCTTTGAAATGAAAGTACGACTCAGTTCAGAAAACTGCACTATGGAAAACTCAGCTAAGGAAAAGTGTCCATGCTTTAAATGTCATTATCTCCACAGACATCTTCGATAAATACTAATATCTAATATCCACTGGTAACATCGAGCTAGTTTAAAAAATATAATTCCACAATTAATTGGAGTAAGTGTGTTCCCTGAGGTTGATTAGTTTAGTCGGATATTATTTGAGGTCCAAAACATTGATGTTGAATTTTGGTAAGCATTCATATTCCCTATTGCATCCTGGTAGGGGTCAGGGTGGTTTCGAATGGATCCCAGAGAGAATGAGTGCATCAGAATATACCTTAGGCAGGATGTGTTTGTTACAGTGCAATGGTGAATACTGCACTGTGAAATCACTTTCAAATAATTCAAAATGTCAGGTATGGGAGGTGGGGTTGTATCTCACCATTTTCTACTTAAATCATCATATTCTAGACTTCCAAGTCAGTATACACTTTTAAGACAGTATCACATATTGAAATAGAATTAACAGCCCAAGATGTTGAAAGAAAATACTGTCGGTGTGCACGTACGTGTGTGTGGGAGGAGTGTCAAGTTTATTTAATATTTTGATGGAGAAATGTCTTCACAAGGATAAAAAGCTCTGTCATTTTTTTACCTTGTGTGGAAATTATGCTGGTTCTTAAAGGGACATTGCCTCTCCCCCCACCCCCCAATAACTGAAGAACTGAAAGACATTATGCTGGTTCTTAAAGGGAATTTGCCTTTCCCCCCTAAAAAAAACAAACTTGCACGTGCACATCTTACCATTCTCGATTTTCTCTCTGCCTCCTGAGAGAACACCGCTGGGTAGCATGCCAGTTGGGGTGAGACCTTTCAGAGTCAGCACACTCTCACTTTCCTCTCTGAAACACAGCCACAATATTATCCTCAGACACAAAGCAGAGTCACAGTGCAGTGCCAAATTATTGAAGAGAACACTAGAACATTTCCGGTGCAATTCACATTATTTGTCAAACAAATAATCAAAGAGTTTGGTGGTGATTTGCGACGAGTCTTCTCGCCTCTCTTGTGCGATCACTCAGGTTTGTTGGGCGCTGAGGAGGCGGGTTGCTGGTGTCTCATGTAATCCCTCAGCTGTGTTACCATCTGCTACTTCCCTATCTAGCTATTTAATGCTAGTTAATGCTTACGGGGACGCATGCTACTCTTGCACAAACGTGTGCTGTTAACAGACTCAGTGGTCTTTATAGCAACTACCTACATATTCGGGTTTCTCTCTATGCTTTGCATCTGATCTAGTCCTCACACTAATATGTTTTTTTTTTTCGGTTATAGCTCTGACTCCACTCAAGTTGTTTTGCCATCATCAGTTCCAGCCCTCATACCGTTACTCAGACCATCATAATAATCCCTTCTCCTCTGCTCCGGTTGACTAAGCATGCCATTCCAACAAAACTTTCTAGTGGACGACGAGATCATACATATTCTATAGATATAGGTTGTGTGTTTTCTTACCTTTCATAACAGTGTACAGTCGTATCACAGGACTGTGACAATTTTGTTTTTTTATGCATTTTGACTGGAAATATTTGTCCTGGTTCATTTAATTTGCTAAGTATTTGGCAAACTTGCTTAACATTGTATGAGCCAAACCATGCAACCCGTTTCGGCCAAAACTCGATTCACGATTCGGTACACAGTGATTCACTGATTCAGATGCACAATAGCCCTCACTCACTAAAGATGCGCTGTGTTGAGCAGGTTTTTACATGAACAGGATTTTATTCTAAGTGCAACAAAGTCTTCATCGGTTCTAAAAAGGCAATCCCCCAAAAAAACCCACATGAACTGAATCCTCCAAAACATTTTCAGATTTAGCTTAGCAGGTATGCTAGCTCCCCAAGTGCAAGTCTTTTACTTTTCACGTTCAATCCATTACTCGCTAAATGACATGACATGTTAATCCTTTTATTTTAAAATAAGCTTTGACTTAATGATTTTGGCCAACTGTAGGCTAATGCAAGTGTTCGTTAAATGAAGGTGTCTTAACATTTGAACACACATCAGGCTCTTACCGTAGCACTGCAAAGACTCTGGCCATCTTCCCAATGGCACGAATCTTATTCCGGATCACTTCTTTGCGTGCAGAGGCTGTGGGACCTACATACACATGCACAATACACAGGTCATCAGGAAGTTGGTGCAAACGGGAGTGCACACACCTGTACGTTCCAAACATGTTTCAAACATCAGTTACCAGCCCCAAATGTTTCTATCTATTCAAAAGTCTAAAAGACTGACAACTGCATTAACTGAATGGTGCCACAAGGTGCAACTGCTAAATTAAAAGCTTAGTTAGAAGGAGTAAGACTAATTTGCCATCTCTGCAAAGGCAAGTCAGATCAATGGAGCAGTTCCCTACAGCAGCTAACGCCTCCACACTTGAAAATGCGCAACACATGCCAAGCATTCAGTTAGCCTGCTATTGATTTCTGCAGCCAGAGTTACAGTGAGGTTTCTCATAGCTCTGCACTCCTCTCACTCGCTAATTAATGACACTGGTTTAATTAAGACGCTTGATTAAGGGGCACTATAGAAAACTGTGTGGGAGTCAAATATCAGAGCACCTGCTGCACAATTAGTTTCTTAATCAAACCAAACTTTGGTACCGGCTTTAACTATGTTAAAGAGAAATAGTCGTGCCCACCCCTGGACAAAATGGTTAAGGATTTTGTTTTAGGAAGGAAAACAAGAAAACAGGCACACAAACATGGATTATCTTAAACTGCTAGTAAACTACTTTAGATTGATAGTAATGCAGAAACATTAGTAGGAACCCATGTAATATACGCGGTGATCAAGGGTTACACAACCTGTTAGCAAAAGGTACAAACAAGAAGCAATGGTGCACTGTGCACACGGCATGGCATGTGGGAGGTTGTACCTTTCTTGGGGGCATATATTAGCTGTCCTTCTCAAGTACACCCCAGAAGAGAACAGAAAAAGAACAGAAGCATGATCAGATGATGGCTGGGGAATGAGAGAAGGATGATGATAGAAACAAAGAGACAGATTTTGTTTATGAGAGACAAGGACAGCTAGAGACAGCAGCAGTTTGAGACAGTGTGTGAGAGAGAGAGTGAGAGAGAGAGAGAGAGAGAGAGAGAGAGAGAGAGAGGGAGAGTTTTTTTTCCCTTTTAACTTTGTAGGGGCTTTATTTGGCAGCTATTGTTTAACAATGCTGCAGCTTTAATTCTGAACAAAACAATTATATTACAACAATTTTCCTTTCATTATCTTAACATTACAGTGTAAATGGGAAGAAATCAATTTTAACAAAGTGCATTTACATTCCATTTCTGAAGAAGATGTGTAACGTCCATAGAGTCACAAACCAGATGATTCTGGCTGAGCTAAAAGGAGAGTGAGCACAAACGACTGAAAGTCACTGGAAAGACTGCATGCTTACCAGCACTTGATGTGCTCAAGTCAGGAGAGAGAGAGAGAGAGAGAGAGAGAGAGATTTTATGTTATTGTTTCTGTTACTAATTGTGTAAATGCTTTGGCAACGCTTTACCAAACACAGTCATGCTAATAAAGCTTCTGATTTAATTTGATTTGATTGAGAGAGACAAAGAGAGAGAGAGACAGAGACAGAGAGAGAGAGAGAGAGAGAGAGAGAAGGTGTGTGAGAGAGAGAGCCAGAGAGAGAGAGAGAGAGAGAGAGAGAGAGAGAGAACGTGAAGGAGAGAGAGAGAATGAGAAAATGTGTGACCTAACAAATGTGGCGGGGGTTACTGATTAGATAAAGTAAACAGGAGAGGCGAGCAAACCTTCAAGAAAGAATGTAAATAGAATACAGGAGTGGGAATAAAAAAAATATACAAAGCACTGATTAAGTAAAGGGAAGCAAAAATCATAACGCATTTTCACACTAAACTGAAGGGCAGAGACTTTAGTTCTGTGTTTATTTGGGTGAGATTCTTATCATCCCCTATATGGTATCAATTTTGCAATTGTAGAATCACATCTGCTGTAACTCAAACATTTGCAAACTGAGCGACAACAGTCACATTCCTTTATTACTATGAGGCCATAAATAAAATGCTAATTAGAACAATAAGCTGCAAACCCCTGTTTAGTGTTTCTTTTACCATGCCCCTGCGCAAATATCCTGCCACAATGACTCCATTAGCAATTTTACGTTCCACAAATGCATGATTCTGTCTGGGTTTAGACATGGGTGAGCAAAAGCTTGAGAGAGTCACTGGAGCTCACACAATGCCATCATCACTTAATAAAAGCAAACTCTTGGTTGCACACCATATGTTCTTAAAATGTAACATAAAATATAACTGTGTATAATTCATGTTCGAGTCAAGAGTAAGAGAGAGAGAGAGAGCAAGAGTGAGAGAGAGAGAGGCAGAGAGAGAGAGGGGGAGACTATAAAATAATATCTTAAAGGTACCATGACCTGCTGCTTTTTATGTTTTTAAATAGGCCTTAGTGGTCCCTTAATTCTGTATATGAAGTCTCTCTCTGAAATTCAGCCTTGGTGCAGAATTATAACCACTTGGAGCCAGTTCCATAATGAGCTTTCATAAAGACGTACTATTTCTGTATATACGGCTTTAAATGATAATGAGAGGCCGGTCAAGGTGGAGGGTGGGGGAGTGGCCTTAACATGCACAACTTTACAGTTGTTGTACTGTGATAGCTAATAGACATGCAGTTGTTCAAGATTTCCAGTTTGACCCAGAATCTGTTCCCGTTCCTGATCCTCATTCTAGAAGCTGTATTACTAGCAATCTAGAGCAGATGAAGTCAGAGAGGGGAGGGGGCTGCCTGTTAAAACGACACAGGCAGACACAATTTGGTTACTTTGGATCACTGCAGTGCTATGCTAGAAGCTGTTGGTGGATATGTAACAATACCCTTGTTTGTCCAACAAATTGTACTATGGTTAACATTTAACTTGTTGTCGGATTTTTAACTTTCAAATTTACCAGTAGCCCAAAAGAGCAGCTCTTCAATCAAAGAGTGGGTTGGACTCTGGTGCGGCACGTAGAAGCAAAATCCAGACACCAAAACCTTATAACTGGCTGACAGAGGACAGCTTGAAGGGCCTAAAAAAGTGGATTTTTGCATTCCATCTCCCCTTAATGTATCAAAACTGATTCTGGTCTGTTTTAGGTCTGATCGGATAGAATGAAATCATGTCAATCACAGCTTAAGACGTTATTGTTTATTCGAAAAACCCTTTTCCATCACCCTTTTGTTGGACTTCTGTGATATGACTTATTACTGATATAACTTTCCCACCTTGTCTTAGTGTAAAAGGGTATTTCTTTTATTTATTTAATTTACTTTTTCCACACATGTTTTTCTTTGCTTTCTTCTCTCATTTCAAAATGAGCAAAAGCCTGAAAATGACTCCACCAGAAATTGTATTTTCCAGAAATGCAATAATTGTACTTTGTTAATTTCAAACCACTTTCTTATTGGTACTGTGTATCCTGCTGCTTTTTACCTTCACCTAGGTAACCTTCACCTACCTTTTGCTTGTGCTGTATGCTATTTGTGCTACTAATTTGAGCGACTGTTAATAGGCTAATGAGCATCTGTTAATGGCTCATGAGCATTCACTGAAAGACCTTACTGAGATTCAGCATAAATACAAATCAGTAAATCACTTATATTCCTGAAGGTTAGCTGGTCATAACAGCAGCTGTAGCCTCAGTCCTCTGATGACTTGATTGCAAGACACGGGCTTCCTGAGGGAATCCACCAAAGAAGCAAGCGCAACAAAAGTGCAACGAGGAAGGACATTTCCATACTCTACAGTAACTTATTTCTGGCTTATTCCAACAACTAATGGGGTGTTTCTGGAGGATCCCTGTCCTTACTACAGCCTATAACAGATGTCACTCATTGCACAGATGTGACATCATGCAGCTTGTCTGCTGCTGTGGAACTGCTTGTAGCCTGAGGTCTCGCACTGTCAGTCAGCTGTACACTAAGCTGACTTCATAGCCTGTGGTCCTAGCATATCCCTTCACTTACTGGCTTTCATGGAGACTTGGATAACCTCAGAAAACATAGCAACGCCCTCTGTGCCCTCTTCAGCTAACAATTCCCCCATAATCCTAAAACTTCTGCTTGAGGGAACAAGTCTGCTTATTTCCTCAAGCCTGGACATTTCCTCCTTATTCTGTGCCAGAAACTCACATTTTCTGTATCAAATTTAATTTTGGTTACATTCCTTATTCGATCATTTTGGTTATTCAAGCCTTGCACACTTAGTATCTCCGACTTTTCTGCATGGTAACTTTACTGACGAGTTTAATTCTCTACTCGACTCATGTCCAGAAAACAGCAGTCCTCTGGCTCTACTGAGTGACTTCAATCTCCCTACTGATGGAATGATGTCCATGGTCATCCACTGTCCTGCCTCTTTAGACTTGACTCGTACAACACCAGTAACAACCGGGCCAGATGTCAGTCATGTGTTGATCATAGTTATACTATACGGAACACATTGTTGGCAATTGTCTAGAAAAATGAGTGCATCAGCAGCAGTGTCAGCAAGATGTGCTGAGAATCTTTGTATGACTTTGGACCACAGTTTTTATAGCCACATCACATGAAACACCAGATCTGATGGATCTTTTAGGGCAGCACCAGAAGTACACTGCTCACAAAAATCAGGGGATATTTCAAATATGAAGAGGATTCCACAAAAACCGCTGGACAATCTGATTTTGTCCATGCTCCATCACTGTCTGTGTTTTAGCAGTCTTGGGTGACCATACACCCTACTGAACAGTCAATGTGTGGCACTCTTCCAGTTTAACCCGCTTCTGTTCACTCCTATGAATATCACTTGCTGCTCAGTCACTATAACTATGTTTGCATCTCACTTGCATAATAGAACAACTCTCTTTGACTTTTTATTTGCTTTTATGATGATCCTGCTTAATGAAATAAAATATTAAAATTTTGAAATATACCCTATTTTTAAAGAAGCTTGTATCATCATATAGGCAGCCTGTCTGGTTCACAGCCTACCAAAGATCTGTACTTGGAGTATTCCACTGGCTTTCTGTTAGAGATAGAATCAAATTTTAAAATGTTGTCCTGGTTTCTCAGGCATCAAATCATTTTTCTTCATGTGATATTTTTTCTTTAGTTAAGAACTACACACCTGAACGCCTACTTAGGTCTTCGGCTTCAGGGCACCTGCTACATCCTACTCTGTGATTGAACAATGCCTGGAAAGCCAGATCTTCGGTGTCCTTATTGGTGAAATGAGCAACCCACACAAGTCAGAACAGATCAGTTTCTCTCTTCCTTTCACAGAAATCTAAAGACTCACCCCTTCAAACAACACATTGGACATTTTCTTTCTATCCTTAGCACATTTGTTGTACCTGCTCTTTGTATGGATTTTTGAAAGTGTATCCTCAAGCTCTTAGTATTTATTACATGTGATGCGTCAAACTGAGAACTTGCTTGGAAGTCTCATGGTAGCACTAGTTTTTGGTCTAACTGGAAATGAATACGCATACAGCATAGTGGAAAAGTCTTAGGATCTTAAGTCTTTAAATTTGATGATGGCGACCATATACGACATGATATTGATTGGTTTAAAAAATGTCAAACTTAGATTTGTCATTCCATAGGACCACAGGTCTTCTTTCCAGCCTTTGGGGGAAAAAAGTGGTTTCTTGCCTGTTACTTGTCCAAAAAATGTAATTCCTGATCAGGCTTCATCAGACTGTAGAAGGATCCAACTTGGCATCCTGACAAAGCTCCAAAAGCAGTTTTTTAAATAATGCATACACATTTCCTGTATTTTATGGATGTATTCTAATAATGAGAATGATAAACAATTACATATTGTCATTACACCACTGCTACAACGACAGTATTTCTAATCTAGTGGTTGCCAAAACTTCTACATAGTACTGTAGATCACTGAGAAGTAGCTTCATCAACGTTTTTCGCGTAATTTCTAAGTTGGTCTCGATGCTCTGCCAAACGATTAACTATAACGTTAAATGTACTAAGGCAGAGGAGAAAACGTGGTCTGCTAAAATACTGGAAATGTCGGAATTACTTGTGACAAAGTTGAAATATGTTTGTATCCACAAACAAAGACAGAACAAAGTATATAAAATAAATCATGGAGAAGTATAAATGGATAAGCTGAGAGCATGATGAAATGGTGATAGAGTGACTGATCTTCTAATAAAATCATTTTAGTTGTTCCACTGTAATGGATTTACAGATTATAGCACAAGTAACCCTGTGTATTTCTGTTTTGTAATTCTGGATTTTCTTTCTAATGATAACATAAAATGTCATGTAAGCAAACCAGTAGAAACAACGGTGCTACTGCTCATGAGCTGGGGATGTTTAATGCATGAAAACAGCATATGCAAAGTGCTAGGCATCCCACAGTGGTGCATTATGTATCATTTCCTGTTAATGTACATTTAAGAGGCAGAGGAAGCTCGTGCTGTGGATGATAGAAAGGTTTCACAGAAACAAGGCATAGACTCACTACACAATCTGTGCCATTGAATTCTAGCAGTGTTCTTCTGCACTAGGTTAAAGCTCACATTGAGAATGCCATGCTTTCTTTAATTTTATACTGAGAATTCATATGCTTCCTCAATACAGAACCTGTAGGTTTTTATATCACAACTTTATGTGAGCTGTCTGCTAACTTTTCTCCATTTATCATGATTCCGGATTATGGTGGCTTTTAAACGCAATATATCATAACATCTAATATGTTAACAGTTGATGTACCCAATATTTATCGAACAAATATATACATAATCTTCTTGTAAGCCATGTAAACGTTCATTATGCTGAATCAAGGATGGTTTACTGATCATTGCATACGCATACTGCACATCGTATGTACTAAGCTGTATACAGGATGCCTTTTGTATTTTTGCCAGGATTAAAGTACTTGGCTTCCTTGCATGCGTTCAATATTAGCCCTATATGGATATGGATTAATGACTGTGCCCTGCTGATCCACATTTGAATACACAAAAAGTGAAGGGTTGCTTTACTTTATGTCAAAGAAATTAATGGGAATGAAAGGCATGTGAATTAGTGTTGGCTGGTGGATTTTCAAATAGGGGATGCACATACAGTACTGTGCATTAGCTTTAGGCCACCATTCAATTAGATGTACAATTGTTTTAGCAATGGTATACTGTCTATATATAATCATTTCTCAGTTTCTTTATTAGAATACAAAAATACAATGCAGGACATTTGTATGCGGTATTAAAAACTGGGGTAAACACGCAACCAGAAAAAATATATATAGGTTACAGTGGCAAGAATTTAGTGTGATCACCCCTAATGGTATCTGGCAGGGTAATCACACTGCCAAGTTAACCCTCTTACAGTTTGAAGAAGCATGTTTAGAAAGGGTCTTTTTGAAAGGGAAGCAGACAAGAACATACACTGTAAAATTACATTTACATTATGTAGCAGAGGCCGTTATCCAGACCGTCTTACAATGAATAAATCTCACAATTCAAGCAATTTGTGGGCTACGGTTCTGACGCAAAGACCCAACAGTGGCAGCTTTACAGAGGTAAGTTTTGAACCCTGCACCTTCTCATACGTACCATGACCACTAGGCTAAATCTAGGGAACAGGGTTAAAGAGCTACAGCTAAAGCTTACAAAGATTGGAATGAAGGTCAAAAGAGCAATATGGAGTGACAAAAAATAAGTTTGGAGCCAGTCATCAAGAATATGTTATATATGGTCCTTGGTACCATTTCTAAAACAACACATCTATTGTGATCTAAGAAATTTGAACAGTACTGTACATACATATACACAGTACATATCATCTCTCTTACATTTACCAGGCATAGCATAACGTTTCCTATATCCATCCAGTGGTGCTGCAGGTAGTTCCCTAATACAAAGTCGATTTAACATTGTAAATATTGCAAATAAACTGCAGGTGCAGATTTACTGAGAAATCAGTCTTGTTTCTGCCCTGATTAAGAGATTCTTGTCTTTTTAGTCGATACACAGTTATGCCATAGCAACCCATGCAAAGGCTTCACTGAGATCCTGGGCTTTAAACGAGATCTCAGATGCAGGCTGCGCTGTTCATTAGAAAATGTTTAATGAAGTTTAATGAACAAACAGCGTGACGCGTGAGACATTCAATCAACTGATTCACACTGAATACCAATAAGATTCATTAATAATCTAGACTCTTTGCTAAACATTTTAATGGAATTGTGGGGCAAGGTTTCCCCTTGCTTTAGGATTACACATGATGTGAATGTGAACAATAAAGCATTGCAAACATTATAATAATCACGAATGAATAAAGCGTTTACAACACTATCAATTACCAACATAAATCACCATCATCTACATTTGTTACTCTTGGGTATCAGGAACAAACCGTGCTGGGTTGGGATTAGTAACTGCACTGGTCATTGCAGTAAGGGTGTAGCCCCACTGGAGATGTACATGAACTAAATCACTGCTTTAAATAAGTTGCTCTATAAATGCTCAACAAAACGAGAAGCTTATCATCACAGATACGCTGTGATGTAAATGAACAGTTATTTAGTTACATTGAAGTTGCTTCTCATAACAGAAATCTTAGCACACAGATAAACCAGTCACCTTTAAAACTTGGAATTTATGTACAGAAACCAGACACCTAGGCCCATCTGTGTATGTGTGCAATCACCCTTACCATCAATCTCCTCGTCTGTAGTGAGCTCATCATTGGAGCAAATGCTCAGGACATTTACCAGCATCTCAGTGACTTCAGGGCAGAATTAGAGAAAACATAACACAGCTGTTATTCTAATGTCCTATCCTACAGTGTAAAGCACTAAAAATGCATGTTCGTTCATGTGGTGCTTTAGAAATACCTTTCTCTCCAACAAATGGCAAGGACCAAGTGAAGACATCCATGAAGTTGGGCAGCCAGTAGGGATGAGGAGAGCAGTTAAACTGCCGAATGTTCATGACGTTATTCTCATATTTCAGCACAGCAGCTATTAAATGGATAGGAATAAACAAAGAAGAGAAGCTTAGAAGCTCAAACTGTTGAGAATATCTGGAAATAGCAGATCAAATCTATAACAGCTTCCACTTTTGGTCACCTATATGAAACATACATGAAACATCTATTACATTACCCTAATTTTCCTACTACTTACAATTAACAAACAACAAACACTATAATCTCATCTATTACTAAAAAGAAGTCCATAATAATCAGCGTAAATATCAAAAAAACCTACTAAATGTAAATAAATAGTTATTTATTGGAAAACTAGATGACAGAATCCACACTGCTCACAACAATTACCCCCAGCATAGCAGTATATATTAATTACTAACAGATTAGTTCATATGTGTGAGGTCTTTTGCCACTTTAAAAACGACAATGACATTGTTTTGACATAAGTCCCTCTCTAGAAATGTAAAATTCCACCTCTTATACAAACCTACATATGAATTTGCGAACACGTTTCACTGTGTGTTTTTACAAAATTGAACAGCAGTGTCACTGTTGGAGAAGAGTGCTTTAATTGCTGATAGGTGCAGAATCAGTATCACCTTTAGCACAGACATTTTACAGACATTTACATCAGTGGTGCCTTCATATGCAGGAGACTAAAAATCATGCTTGCAACGATAATAAAAAAAATGACATGACTTTTAAATGGATATTTTAGTGTTTTCCAAAGCTGAATTTTCCATAAGGTTTCCAGGATTCGAATGCGAGTTTGAACCAATGCTTTAACATAACTTAGTGATTACGCGTTATGCGCTTAATGTGCCTGTTAAACTGAACAAATTCTGTAAATAATAGTAGATTAGATAGGGGATTCTTTTCATACAGTTTCACATTTAGCCTTCAGAGTAACCGATACAAGTTTCAGACCAAACTGATATGAGTAATTAAGCTTTTAAAAGACTGGTAAACAATATCACAGCAGGCAAGCTGAAAACTGATCTCAAGGTTACTCTCAGACTGTGCAATCGAGCTTCGAGTAAGCATGGTGACTCCTGCTTGTGTGGCTTGATTACTGAAAGCTGACACTGCACTCTTGAGTTTTCAAACAGGGACTTTCCCAGTGTGGAGTCCTGCTCCTGATTCAGAATAGTAAGCTATCATGTCGTGCAGGGAGCAGGCCAGCTGTCAACTGCAAGACTTATGAAACTGTTCACTTCAGCTGGGTAATGAATATATTAAATAATATATTAAATAATAATATTGTTATAAAAAATGTATTGTTATAAAATTGTTATTAAAAAATGTTATGAAATGTAATACTATTGGCCCTAGTAATGAATTAAACTAAAGAAAAACTGTCAAAGTGTGTTTGTTGGGATTGTGGTGGTGCAGCGGTTAAGGTAAAGGACTACACAACCAGAAGGTATAAGGATAAAGTCCCAACACTGCCAAGCTGCCCCTTTTGGGCTCCTGAACAAGGTCTTTAACCCACAATTGCTTATATTGTACATTCTAAAATTGTATCTGCTGTACGTCACTCTGGATGAAGGTGTCGTCCGCCGAATTGCTTAATGTAAATACTTTATAGGGTGTCTTTGTAAATGCAATCACAAGGTGGCGCCTATGCCCACCATACTGCTTCACTAAATCAACTTTGAGAAAGAAAAGACCTTTAATTAAAACGCAATCTGTTTGGTATTAACCAAATTTACATACATATTAACGCCCTTATTTATATATGGACAGAAAACACCACCATAACCCACTGAAATTAAACAGTGGCATTTAGGCGATATTAATTAAACCAACAAATCCACAACCCCAAAAAGAAAAGACTCATATTTATTAAATAAAATTCCATAGCATATGGGGACATAACATACTGCATGAAAGCTGAACAAGGGACAATGAGCCGGATGCTATTTCTAATCTTCTTCTAAACTTCATATGTGTAGGCATACTTGCTAAGACAGACAGGACATTAATTAATTAATTAATTAGGCAATTAAGATCCAAACTGCTCGCTTCCATGGTTAATGGGGAAGAGACAAAAACCATGCTTTGTTGCCAACAAAGACTCAAGGTGAGGTCTTCTTGGGAAGGTTTGTTCTAGTACAAAAGCTATGGAAACCTTGCAAGGTTACATAGCATCACGGACTACATATCATTCATTCATTTTTTATCTTCCGCTTAATCCACATTGGGTCGCGGGCCAGCAGATGCCCACCCGCCAGTTCTGGAACAACCCTAGATGGGATTCCAATCCATCACAGGGCACCCGCACACACAGTCTTGCACACAGTCACACACTAAGGGCCACTTTAGAGACACCAATTTACCTAACACGAATGTCTTTGGACTGCGGGGGGAAACCGGAGTACCCGGAGTAAACCCACACAAGGAGGACCTACATACTCCGCACAGAAAGTACCCAGACCGCTCCACCCTGGGATTGAACCTGGGACCTTCTTGCCGTGAGGCAGTGGTGCTACCCACCGAGCCACCGTCCTGCCCGGACTACATATCACGTACCAGGAAATTCCAATTAAAAAACCCTTTCTCTTTCAAGAAGCTAAATCTGGGCCATGGTTGGTTCTAGAACATGGGGACATAATTTTAAATTGTGAATGATTAAAACATTTCCATGCTTTGCATTAACAGACAGACTGTGAAAATCACCTTATTGAACCCATATAATAACTTTGATTGAAAGCACTGACATGGCATTCCAATAATGCCTTAATAATCAAGTACTGCTTAATTTGCTAGATCGTGGCTTTCAGACATCAAAACAACGTAAAACGTTTGTGGTTCTGTGGAGTAGCTAAACAGTTCATCAACTGTTCTGTGGAAAGAAAGACACGACTGGAATTGTGTTGGAAACAAACCAGCTGAAACGTCATAAAGGAAGCACCATGAAAAGTGTGCAGAAAGCCCAGGTGAATGCATGACAGTGAAAAAGATGCCCCAAATGAGAAAATAAGAGCTGAAAAGATTACTTATGCTGCATATCAAGGGGAAGCAGGGGTACTCTTGGCACTGAGAGTATAACTGGAAAGTACCTGTCACTTTAAAAATATAAAAGTCTGTTTCTCTATAGCAACAAACGTTTTTAGTATGTTGCGTTCTTCAAGTCAAACCATCAAAAACAGAAAAAAACTTTTGTCGTCCGTTCATTATTACAGTTTGTATACTGACAGACAGATTACCTACCCTGTTAAAAACTATTCCCAGTCAACGTGACTAAAATAAATGCTGAGACGCGCCTCAGCCCACACAGGTCACTCTTATGCATGATTTGCAGCAGCATGGTAAACGCACATCACAAATTCACATAATAGGAACACGTACTTAACACTAACACACGGGCAATGTCGTCACACACATTCAATTACATAAAAAAGCATGCTATGAGCTTAAAAAAATAAAAACACATAAAACAAGGCACACAGACAGAGAAACCGTCAAATAAATAGACCATCGGGACACACGATGCACCGAGCCTGAGTGGGTTATTTTAAAACCGTTCCCCTAGCTGAGTGGGTTATGCATGTTTTTATTTTTAAATGATGCATTAATTCACTTTCTAATCCACACAGCCGAAATCCGAGGTCAAAATCAACCGGGGATGCTGGAGCAGAGATGACCTCGCTAACCGGTGTGCAATCGAGAAATACACTGTTTACAAAAATTAGGGGATAACCCATCATGGGATATTTAACTTTTCAATTTCCCTTAGTTTTTGCGAGCAGAATAGTTTGGCTAATTGTGTTAAAAACCAACATACAAAAGAATCGAGATAAATATAAAGAAATACCTTTAGAGTCAAGTTTCCTTTTTATTTCCCCATAGATCCAAATCCATATAATAAATGGTTTTAACAACCACAGCTTCTGATATGCCACTCCACTTGTCTGATCTAAACTCTATTAAAAACCCGTGGTGAGTCCACAAGAGGCTCTAGGTGTTGTTCACCAAGGGCGCCAACATTTCTTACGTCGTATGCTGCTTCCAAGACACCACAGAACTTCTTGTTGTGGTAACATCATCTCTTCGCCTACTATACAGTATTATGCAAAGTCTTAGGAATTCTATATTTTCAGTTTATATTCTGCTTATTCTTTATTGGAGTTTCAGTGACAACTGCACTTTGTTAGTCCCCTTTACTCTGTTCTCTAATGGTTCAAACCAGGTACTAATGGGAGGGTGTGTGTGTGTAGATCCTTCTCAGCAGTGCAGTGACATTGACATGGTTGAGATGAGTCGGTGTGTTTTGCACTGGAACAAATGGAGCCGACACAGCAGGGGTACTAAAGTCTTTAAACACCCCAGTGTCACTGCTGGACTGAAAATAGCCAGCTAGTCAAAAATGACCAGGCCCACAATCCTGTAAGCAGCATTCCGTGAGCACTGATGATGGAATTAGAGGACTATTAACACAAAATGTGCTACTGCCTCTGACAAGACGATGCAATATGATAGAGCTGTCTAATAAACTACTCAGTTAATGAAAAGTGTTTGAAAACTCCAGCAGCATTACTGCTTCTAATCCACTCATACCAGCACAACTACGCAGCACCACACCACACTAACGCAGCACCACTAGATCACCACTAGATCACTGTGACTGCTGAGAATGATCCACCGTCCAAAGTACCTAATTCTTTTTTGGTCCAATAGGGGTCCTGACCATTAAAGATCAGAGTAAAGAGGACGAATAAAGCATTTAGTACAACAGAATATAGACTGAAGATATATACTGCTCACAAACATTAGGGGATATTTAATCATGGGATATTTAATTCTTTTAATTCTTAATTCATCTTCTAATTTGTGTGAGCAGTATTGAAGACTTTTGCACAATACTGCACAGTGAAATAGAGATTTAGTAAATTTGTTTATGAACTGTTTATCTAGAGTGCATTCGGAAGGGTAAGCCTAAGGCAAGATACGCAGAAGCATAAATATCATTATCTCAAAAAGGTTTTACTTCACACATTTTCCTCGTCCTCTTATCCCTTCCTGATACCAGAAAACAATAGTCATATTTCACAGGGCACTTCCAAAGTCATTAACCTAGGAATACAAGACCACACAGGAAACAGTGTGACCACATGACCTGCAGGTAAACGCTGTGCTTGAGGCCATAATACAGTTCTTTAACTGATGCATTAAACAGCAATATTCTGCCATTTAGGCTGTGCAATCAGATTTGGCTCAAATGCTTATATTACAGGAAACGGTCACTAACACATTTATTTAGCAGATTTTCAAATACAGTGTACTTAAACCAATTATCCCCAATTTTAGTACCCTATTTTTTTCATACCATTCCTAAATGGATTTGCAAGAAAAGCACGATGCTTTATTGTTCCTGAATCTTCAAATCCCTCCTGCTTAAATATCGCACCTGTGCTTCAAGTGGCACAAACTGTTTCAGGATCAGCATTCGAGTCATGTCTTATCTGGAATCCCCAACTGTAGTGCCACTGACAGATGGAGGAACCCTCCTAGCATTAATCAATGCTTGGAACAAGCGCAGCATGCTGGCAGAGTCTGTGGCCATTACCCCTGCTGGGCCCTGCTACATTTCATTCCGCACCAAAACTAATCTGACGGCTAGTTTTTCATCAGCTACGTCAGCAAAACCGTCAGAATCTTCCTTTACAACTACCATTTCTTCTTTTCTGTGTCAGGAGATATTCCATGAAATGATTTTATGCAAACAGAGCATTGGCATTTCTGGCTAGACGCTGTTGAACGGCTGGTCGAGTCAATCTGGCAACCCAGGAGGGTGATGGATGGCTGGGAGCACCCCCTCCCTGCTCACTGCTAAAATTTGCAGCAGCGCTCGATGGGCTATCAATCTAGACACAGGCCATGATTCTGACTTCACTGCAAGAAGAAAGGATCGACCTCCTTTCCATCCATCCATCCACCCCCTCGTCTGCTTCTGCATGATTCAGCTTTAAGTGAATGCATGGGGTCACGTAGGTGCAGCTCTCGTTGTGTGTGCAAGAGAGAATAACTTTGTGAAACGCCGTGGCGATGCAGGCACACAATGCCCCCTGGACATAAAAGCTTAATAGCAACTCATTACGCAAAAGAGCATCTGGGGGTGATGGTCAGGAAAGAAGTTTGCCAGGTGCCGATGTTAATAAAGGCTACACACTGGGCACAGGTCGTGTGGAATAATATAAGCACCACACAGCATGCTAGCTTAAACAGCTACACTTAAATGCTCCGCTGATAAAATATAGCTGTTAACCTATGACTGATACTCACATTATTCTCCCTGTAATGCAAAACCACTGTTTTAAGCTCATTATCTTCACCATAGCATAACGGTAAAACGGGAACGGTGGAGGAAGATGAGCAAGACGCACAGCGAATATGTATAGAATCATTACAGGTGGTGAAACTGATTCCTTGAGAACGGTCGGTCCCCAAACAACAACATTTTTTTTCATTACAATCCGATAAATGCACATAAATACACATTTAGCAAAACATATTCTGAAGTTTGGATTTCTGTTCTTCCACAGCACAATACTCTCCACAGATCCCGGGCATCCTGGCAACAGTCAGCTGACTGGGCTGAGTAGCAGCCCTCTCAGTCCAACAGTGGGTTAAACTTTTTTTTTTCCCCACTTACAATAAATAACATTGCATATTCAACACTATTCTCAAACAGGATTTGAAGCGCAACTGAGAAAAGGCGCAAAGAAAGTGAAAACGCATACTTCAAGAATATTAAACTCAAAATAGACGATTACAAACAGAAATACTCTTTTTACAAACTGGTTTTTATTACAAAATGTACATTTTCAGTTACGGGCTTTTTGGTTCTCAAAACTTCAGGACCTGTTTTGACACCATAGATTTGTTTGATGTAGTGACATGGTAAAGAAAAAAAAACTCTGTATAGAAAAAAATGATTCGAGATAATCGTTGCCCTCTGAATCATAATCAAATCGAATCATGAGGTGCCTAGAGATTCCCACCCCTAGTCTGTAGTGTAGCATGGTTTGTGTGTCTGTGAGTTGGACTGCTTAATCTAAGCTCTGTTATTGTCAAAAACGTGACATGTATAAGCTACTAAAATCAAATGCTACAACAAATAAATAATTTAAAAGTAAAGCTTCAAGTGTGTGTGCAACTGCTAGAATATTATAACATTTATTCTACAATTTATCGTAGACAATTATATACTGCCTACAAATTATACATAAACTTTTACAATACAGATAGATCCAAAGTAAATCCGTTCAATATCAATTTACTGTAATATGCAAGGCCAGAACAATTCTAATAAACTTATTTGGAAATAAAAATGTATTAACTCCACACAAAGTGGCTGTAAACAGACATCAAATGGCAAAAGCACTCGACAGTGCTGCCCGATGTATGATGTACTTGCAGTGTATAATTGTTTTTTTGTACTCTACTGCAGTGTGTTTTGTTTGAAAGCTCACAACCTTACTAGTCAAGCTTGTTTACTCACGTTTGGGCTAATGACTGTTCTACCCTGGTTGATGTTTGTAAATGTATTTGCCCGTCCTATTGTGAATAGTACAGCTTTGTTTGTCTACTGCCTGTATATTCTCAACTATAAACATTCAATTGTCAGATCTCCGTTTCATCTGGCTGATCTTCTGTGCGGTTCGCAATATGTCTATTAATGCAATTTTGGCTTCCGTCAAACAACAGTACCAGTAGTTTCAAAAACATGATGTGGACCTAAATGGCACATACTTGTGTACATGAACATGAGGACAACAGCTTGCACATAACATATTAGGGGATATTCTTAAATTATTTTAATTTCATAATTTCATGCATGAACTAATTTTGGTGAGGAGTGTATATGAACAAAGATTATTCAAACATTGTCGTTGACAGACCGGAATATAGTTACAATAGGTTGTATGTGTGGGTTTGTGTGAACTCAGCAAAGACCAATCCATCTACAGGTTTTCATTATACTGAAGAAGTGAGAAAGTGCAGCATGGCTAAAATGACCAAACACCCACTCACTTTCCTTTCTCTCTGACTATGAAAGTGCTGACTAACTTGGTATGTCCATCCTGCAGTTCGGCAAGACCACTGCATGCCAAGCATGGACTACCACCAACACTTGTACACACACTTGTGCGCGCACACACACACACACGCACGCACACACACACACACACGCACAGACAAACACAGACACACACACACAGATAATACTACAGTACATCTGTACTGGTAATAAGTCACTTTATGCATCTTACAAAGGAAATGTGTGAAAAAAAAATACCACGGTATGAGGACTTATTTCCAATTAGATTATAAATCTACTCTGCCCTTTCCATTATTTTGTCACCCTTCTAAGTGACACTTGATCTTCACAAGTGTGTGAAGATCTTCACGGCCAAGTATGGAGAACCCTTGTTGGAACAACTACCCACAGAAAGATCTGTCACACAGCCAACACAGTATTCCAAACTGGTGTTTTAGCAAACATCAGCAAATCGTACTGCTATGCTACACAAGGGCTTTTGCCAGCAAGCGCTAAACCCTAGTGAGCCTTCTCAGAATAGAGGATGTCATTTCTTTTACATTTAATCATTTAGCAGACGCCCTCCTGACAATCTTACACATCCTTAGAATCCAAGCAATTTTAAGGGCTTTGCTTTAAAATCCAACACTGCCAAATTTGGCAAAGTTAGGATTCAAACCCACGATGTTTTGGTCCATAGTACAGTACCTTAAGTGCTAAGCCACCACCCTATTATTTTTTATCATTACATTTAGTGAATCAGCGTACAACTGACATTATCTTACAAAAAGGTAATTGTGCTGAGGGCACAACACTGATAGCTCGGTGCAGGTGGGATTTGAACCCAAGTCCACAGTTACACCTTAACCACTTTGCTACCGCGCTGGTAAATTAACGAGTTAGAATTTTTTACTTGAATTGTATTTATATTTTAGAATTAGACGCTCAACAAGCAGGTTACACAACAGTGCATACATTTTGGTATTGTAATGTATAATATATAGTGGTGCTCCAGTTGACATTGCTGATAAGCTTAATATTGATATACACCTCATACATATTAAAGTAAAGTGGTTTTATTCTACTGCTCACAAAAAATTAGGGGGTACTTCAAAATGAAATCTTCCATAATAAAATATTCCCTATTTTTTTGTAAGCAGTGTATATAACATGTTCAGTTATGATCACACATCGAAGGCAAAACACACTTACCTTTATTATTGTAGACATCTAAGTAGTTGGGAGCTGAGAAGATGGTAATGAGAGAAGGGAAGCCTGTAGTCTGACTCTTTCTGTACATACGATACCTGACAAAGATAAAAGCTCTGTAGTCAGGTTTACTGAATTCATCATCATTTACACCCTATGGATCAGTATCAGTCATCTACTGTAGTAGAGTCTAGACTTTACTCTTAACAGGTCATGCTGGCAGCTATCTGTGGGGTTTCATTTAATGTTCAATTTCCCAATGCTTTAATCTATTAGACCCTGAGCACAAGGGGTGGTCCAAAATACTTAAACGATAACTCAGCAATGATCAATAAAATCACTCACTGGGCCTAAACAAACTGATTAAAGCAAGAGCAAGGCAATTTCATTTAAGAAGGAATGACTAAGCAGAACTTCAAAGACTGGCTGAGCTCATTCCAAAAATCCTTTTAAAAGTTTGAAGCTGCTAAGACATAGCAAACCAGCCTATATAGCCATGTGTAAAATGTGTCAATGCCCTTTTATTAAATAGGAATAGGAATAGGTATCAATATAGATAAACATCATTAATGCTAAATAAACAACGGGAAAATACATCTGAGTTACAGATTACTGTCTTCCGATTTCTAAGCCTCTCTTTGAGGATGTTTAAAGTGTTTGATGATGAGACATTACCCAGCATCTTGTGCTTCATGGGCCCGGATGACAGATAATAAGTTATTATTTTGTAGGAAGTCACATACGGCAGGATAACTGTGGAGGAATAGACATTGTAATTAACTTGCTGAACAAATTAAATATTTCCAAAGGGTAAATAAAGAGGTTTAATATTCCAACAATGTATAATGATTCAATCTGGTTTCAATTATACAAAAACTGCAAACCTGCAACACATTACAAATGAATATGACTCACAAATTAATCAAGGAACGTACTTTCACATTAAAAAGGTATGCGTGATTTTGAGCAGTGTGGTGGGGCCGGTTTGGGGGATGGGGGGGGGGGGGGAGAGATGGTGTGCGTGGGAGGTAAACACTTTTGAGATGTCTGGGTGAGAGTGAACACCAAAACAAACATCGTCACCCATCCTGAAAGGGTTCCTGGACTTTTCCATGCCACAACCCTAGTTTAAATTCAAAACAAGCATGCTGGAACTTTCCCATGTTTACAATTTTAGGCTTTGTTGATGACTCTCCTCCCCTTGAAGCCACTGCTGCTCTCAATGCTTTTTCTTGGGGTTCCAATACACAAAGGCAAAGAGCTATGAAAAGTGGTATAGCAAAAAAGTGTTGATGGATATACATTGATTAAAATCAGTTGGATAGAAAACAAATGAACAACAGGGAAAACAGGTGGCAGAAATAGGTTGGATTGCTGCAAAACTAGGCATGCAGGTATGTAAATTGTTATGGGTGTGGACTGATTAGGCAATGCAATATATACTTGATGGGAAATAAATCTAGTGACCAGGCAAGTCAAGGAATCTGGTGGAGACATATCTGAAAAACCATTGCTGTGGAAGCTGCTCATGCTTGTTGGTGAATCAAATAATCCTATCTATTGAGAGGAGCCAGTCTGCAGCCTGTTTTCTGTGTGCATGCCCTCACAAAACAGTTGCTCCCAACATATCCCATCAGATAGGTCAGAACGGTGTAGATGGCAGGCAATTCAACGGCCATCATTTTTGTCTCAGTCCAATGATGGCCCCACTCTCAAACTGTCAACTGGCAAAATTAATTCAAGTGGAAGGTCTAGCAGTAAACTATCTCACCAAGAGGTATACTACCCAAAAGTAGCCTCAGAGAGCCTATTATCAGAGCACATTTGTAACTCTTTACATATCCGCAAGTGCAAAGTTTTCAGCAATCCAACATTTCTATCTGGGTGTGCTATTTCTTTGGTCAATGAGTACTTGGATTACCATTGTACCCTGGTAAATTAAATAAACTGCTCGGCACTATGAGTAAAACATAACACAGTGGATGCAAACATTGAAAGCAAAGGCTCATCAGTTATGTGTCCTCCCTTAACCTCCACACAGCTCTTTCTCCCAGCAGTCGTTTTGCACTTCACAGAGTCACTCTTTCTTTGCTTCTTCAGGAGCCACCCAAACTCCTCAGTCTGCAACCAGTTCTGACATCAATCTATCATTATGAATCCCAGTCCTCTTCATACACATCAAATTCCCATGCTTTTCTAGACTTACTCTTGGTTATTTACCCATGTTTACCCACTTTTATCAATTGCTCTTACTAGGTATTAATACTGAACAGCTATATATTCATAGCTCATTTTGGTCTATATACTGGTCACTGCAATCAGTGATCATGGCAGCATTTTCATAGCTATTAGCATAAAGTGAATCTTTCCAATGCAGCCCATAAATTCAATCTAATATATGCCTGACAAATGCCTAACATGAATCAAATAAACACAGAAATGTACAAAATTATTCTGGTTTTCCTCTAAGCGCATAATGCAAATACAGAGCTTCAAACAACTGCTAAATATTAGATAATATAATATAATATATAATAATATAAAATAAAGATATTACATATCATATCATATATTAGTAATTTGTCTGCTATTGTACTTAGTGGGCTCTGTTATTTCAAGAATTTTTTTTAAATAGGAATATTTAATATTAAATATTTAACAGTGCCAATTAAAATACATGCTGGAAATGTGAATAAACTCAGTATAGTGTCTTCTCACACTTGGTTAGCTTTGTTTTGCAGCAGTGGAAATATTTACATTTCTAGGTAGTACATCTCCCTTAATTTAAACTCATTTAATTTCATTTGGAATAGTATGACATGTACCCCCACCCCGAGATTTAGGTCATTTCTCTCCACAAACTTTATTAACTACGACCATGCGTTTTGTAGGTGGACAAGTACAGCTTGATGGCAGGGTAAAAAAGTGAAAAAGAGTCAAGTTGCTACTTCCAACCTCATTTCTATAGTCAACTGGAAACCTGGAAACATTTGTTGAGTCTAAGGAACTTGTTACAAAGGAAACTTTGTGACCAACATGAATGCTCTTTTTAAATGCTACACGCTAGCAAAGTTTCTTTTGATTAATTCCCCCTACCATTCATCACAGAGCTGGCGGTCATTTGTGAAAACACGTCGGGTGCAGATTTGAATTGTGTGCAATTATATGGCTGGCTATGTGTGTAAAAGAGTTACGAGGTCTCTTGGTGGTATGAGACAGGATGTTTGTTGCCAGAAAGTGGCAGAGCTGGTCTTCGGCTCTGGAGCGAACTCTTAAAGCCCCATGTATGTGTTATGCTTTCAAATAGACCCTACTGAGCTTCAAAATAAATAAATAAATAAATAAATAAATAAATAAATAAATAAATAAATAAATAAAAGGAAAGTGTGTGGAAGAGACTCAGAAGCATGACACAAAAGCTCAAGCTGCATTTGTCCGAATCTACTAACACACTTGGGGTTGGGTTTAAATTGGCTAATTTACCTATTTTTAAATTTATTTTTACAACATGTCTGATCGTTTCTAGACAGACCTGATACAGTATGAATTGTATGTTATGCAACAGCTGTAATACAATAATACATTACTGTACCACTCAGGAGGGAATGAAACTCTTACCCGTTAGGCAATTTCAAAGTAATCAAAAAAACATACAGGGGTTAAGAAATGTCAGTGTCACTCCAGTAAAAAAAAAGATATCTTTTGATCCCCAGTTATTAAGAGCAATAATAGTTCAAGAGCAATAATATGGAAACAACATAATTTTAAAATTATATTTCAAACATTACTAACGTTGACCAATTTTGTATCGTGTAATAATCATCTGCTGTTTGACAGATTCTGATGGGACCATGTCAGTTACTGGTGCATCGTTTGCTACTGCAGGTGACAAGTTGAAATTGACTACAATAAGTTCAGGCTCATGAAAGTTGAATTACAAATATGAGAATTATGACAGTGTATATCTTAGTCCTGGCATATATAAATTCCAGTTAAACGGCAGATTAATGAATTTGCACGTAATTTCTTTTTTTTTTTGTAAATGTCCAGATTCATGAAAATGTTGTAGGTTCCAAATTATTAGTACGTAGGAAAAAAATACAAAAAAAGTACTGAGCAAACAATGAGATTATTATAATACAAAAAAAAAAACTTAAGTAAACAAAAATACACAGAAACCACACAGTGTGTAATGCTTGCAATTATTGCTGCTACCATTTATTATTACAGGTACCAATTAATACTTTTAGCTTCAGTGATCAGCTCGTCAAATGCTCTGCTTTGCATATATATTACTTCAGGGCATTGAGGCTCACTGTGTAGTGTCCCAAGAGGAAAATTTGTAGGTACCGAGAAAAGATGAAGCAGTATATGAACGATAGCTGTGTTTAAGCTGTTAAAATTCCAGAATTTGAAAAAAAAAAATACCTGTAAAAGTAGGAACAACCTCGCACAGTGTTGTGTGTGAAGTGTTCTTGGCTCTTCTCATTGCCAAAATCCTCCAGCGGGTCAGACCACAGCAGGTCACACATCGGTCCGTATGCAGGAGGCTCCTTAAATCTGTCTAACTGGAGATGGTCAAGACAGAATCAACAGTTTTCATTTTATTGCATTATGATACACACACAGTGATGCTTTACAGTTTGTGAACCCTATAGCATTTTCTATATCTGTGCATGAATATGAATTTCCTGAATATGACTTTTATGAAGTCCTGAGAGTTTTATCAGTGATGGCAAGCTGGCCCAGATGTGGCAAAAGCAGGCTTAAGCCATGATAATACCACCAGCACGTTTGCCAGATTTGATAATGTACTTAAAAGTTTGCCAAACTTTTTTCCAACAGCATTCTGGATTGCTGACATGCCTTGTGATGGGAACGAATGTTATTTTTGTGGAGCAATGGCTTTGCCATGCATGCCATTGTTGTTCAGTGTTCTCCGGATTATGAAGTTAACATGTAAATCTTGGTTAAAATGTTAATCTAGTCGACTGACTTTCTGGAAATTCCTTAGCTTGTACAAGGTATGCCTGACTGTGGATTGGTGGACAAACAATTTAGAGGTGGTTTTGTAACCCTTTTCAGTCTCGTGTGCATCAACAGCTCTTTTCCTAAAGTCTTCAGAAATCTCCACCTTTTGTGCCATGATACACTTCCACAAACATACGTTGTGAAGATCAGACTACTTTGTGTTTGATCTTAGTTATTTAAATACAACGGTGCCTGATTATCAAACACCAGACTCTAATTCACCTTCTAATGAACTGCTGAGTTTAGAGGTTCACATAAATTTGCCACTCACAGATTTGGAAATTTTGATCATTTTACTCAAAACATAAATACATAAAATGCTTTAGACCACTCTGTTTGATGTGCATTGTGCTTGCAGATATAAGGCTTGCATGCAGCTGCTCGGCCATGGAAACCCACGCCATGAAGCTCCTGGGCAATGGGACTGAATTAAACCTAACCTAACTCCAATTATTATGAGGTGTGTCCCAATAATTCTGTCCATATATTGTATCTTTGTGCTTATTACAGTTACTGTAAGTACATATTTTATTTGACTTTGATAAAATGTGATTTTTAAGCCAGAGGGAACCTGGACAGTCTTCTACAGTGGCAATCACATGTCATGCACCAGTAATCTGCCATCGGATTATGTTAAGGTTAAACTCCCAAAAGGCACATATATGTTAAAAACAGGTTCTAGCATTCATTTAGTGAAAATATTCAAAAATTCTACCCATACCAATTCCATGAGGTTTGTGATTATATCATATAAGCTCTTTTTACAACATGTCCTTCCCCACTCTGTAGATCCTGTTGATTGTAGTCTTGATCAGCCAAGTTCTCTCGCTAAATACACTTGGACTTTCTTCTTAAGAAAATGAAAGGAAGGTACAGTCTGCTCAGCTGTTCCAACTTGCCAAAAGTAATTCATAACAGAGGTCCATGACCACAAATCTTTACAAAAGGGTCCATTCAATTAGAGGGTAGGCGAGCATAATTGTTGAACCCAGACATTTTTATTAAACAGAAGGATTGTAAAGTGCTTCAAAGCTCGCCATTTGTTTTGTTTCCCATTTAGGCCTAACTGTAAGTACATTTAGAGCAGTACAGTATTTATATACACATATACAGTGAAAGCAGTTTAATAAAACCGTAGTATTTTAGATTTGGTTCATGTTTAAATGTATGAATAAATAATAATTACCTACAAATGTTGTTTGATTTTAGTTTTAAATATTGAGGATTGCCCAAGTACCAAAAAACTAATTTTCTCTGCTCCCAAGTGGTGCAACTGTCTAAGGTTTCAGCCTGTTGTCAGGAACTATCTGGATAAGGGGCAACTGTTTTTCCCCATTACTTCCTAATCAATGTTGACATGGCACCCAGTAGTGAATGTTATTACTGTATACTTTAACAAATTCAGCATCCCTTTGCATGAACAGAAGCGTCGTTGAATAACGGGTGACGATAAATGTGAGATAATTATTAGTAGAAAACAATCAAATTTAATTTAGGGGTTATGAGAGGGCGTGGATACTCATATAAAGAGCTGGAATAGCATTAAAGTTGTTTTGTAGAATAGCATTAGAGTTGTTTTAATATATTTGATCCGAATGGCATTATACAAAGCATAGAATAAATATAACTCACAAAAATGTAAATAAATACACAATAAAATACCCCCTATTTTGTAAGCAGTCTGTTAAAAACACAGACAAACAAATCACTATGTATAAATATCGCTTGGTATCAAATGACATTACGTATCTATTAGCACACTGTTACCTTTGAGTAACATTCCATCATCACTGCATCCTGGTACTATAATCACATCTGAACAGAGTTCTAAGTAGGGATACACTGATCGTGACGTTGAGCAGATGGGTAAAGAAGCAATGTCAGCAGTTTGGAAAAAGTTTAGCACATGTCAATGTTTAGCACGACTGAATGTTAAATGACGTGAGCACATTGTTTTGTATTTCATTTTGTTATAGTCAGAAAGTGATGGACATATTATGAAAATAAAACGGGTTTTGAATGTCATTGTAAGAACTATAATGTTGTTATACTCGATTCGTTACTTGGTATCGTTAAAAACCTAAATGCAAGTACTTGTTATGACAAGAATAAAGTATACATGGTGTCTGTATAGAATACATACTTTTCTGATGTCATCAAGGTTTGCGATTTCAGGAGAAAGTCCTCCATGCACACACAGGAACTGCTGGTTCATGAGTGCAGCCAATGGAAGGCAGTCAAAGGCATCCATACATGCATCATACACCCGCTCTGAATACTTAATTCTACCTGTGAAGGATGGAAAAGAGGGCCAAGTCAAGAGAGAAGAAGAAAACAAAATGCTAACATCAACGTGTTTAAGTTGGCCAGTTTTGGACATTCTTATAGTGCCAATTAGGCCTATTTCAAAATATACTGCTCACAAAAATATTGTGATTATGTATGCTATAGTAGATGGAAAAAAGGAACAGAAATTTGAGTTTGGCAGCTGCTTGTTTTATATATTAACCCTCAGTCCAGAAGCAATAAGTACATCATGTGTAACGCTCACAGCATGCAAATCAGAAACATTAGTTCACAGGCTCTTCTCAAATCGTATACAAGAAATAGTAAGTTAGACAAATCAGTGCATTACATAAGCCTGTTACAACTGCTCAAATAACCGTTTATTTGAAAGGACTAACAAAACAGCACATTAACACGCTTTATGTGTTTGTGTGACGAGGTGGGTGACAGAAATACTTACATTCCTGCTTAAAGGTGAAATACTCTGTTAAATGTCTACATTCGTGGTTCCCACGCAGCAAAAACAGTGTTTTGGGATAAAGGATTTTTAAGGCCCATAAGTACAGCACACACTGAAAAAGAAAAATGAAGGAAACAAACAAAAAAAAAAAAAAATCAGTGAATCTTCAAATATATGTAAATAGCTTTACTGAACATCGACCAAAATAAATAAATGCTTGGTAAAAGTTAAGTTCAGTAACAAACCTTCACAAGACAAGTTAAACTACAGATTCAATCTACCCATATATGTGTGAGATGGTCATTTGAAGACGTCAATCGAGTGTTTAAGTGGATGAAGGCAGCGCAACACCTACTTCAATACTGAAATATCCTCTGTCCACGTAATCACCAAGGAAAAGGTAGCGCGTGTTGGCTGGCGATCCTCCCACCTCAAACAGCTTCATCAAGTCAAAGAACTGCCCATGGATGTCTCCACAAACTAGAAAGAGAAACAGGTTCAAAGTCAGAAATAACTAATACTTCACAGATACTTAATAAAACAATAATTATTACTCTAAATCCAGTGCTTCTTCAAACAGCTGTGTATAGGTTTATGATTGGGGGACACTCCTTAAACATGCTTAAAACACTTACATTAACCTACAGTTGGGCAAACTATATTCATAAACCTTTTTATAATAAAATTTGACATATGTAATAATGTATTGAAAATGTAAGGCTATACAAAATTTGTTATTATACAAAAATATGTCAAAAATCATAATCGGAACCATATAATACACAAGGGCGCAGCTAACGTCAGAGCTCTGAAGTGGCACAGCAAAAAAGTTTTCTTTGCTTTGTTTCAGACTACAAGCGGCTATGCCTTTAAAGGAAAGAGTGTCACCTGGCACCTTGTTTAACAAAGAATACATGCATCTTTGCTGTCAGCTGAAATGTGCCTTTGTGCAATATACAATGCTTACTGAGCGAATATTCATATTCAGCAAGTATCCACAGGAGACATGTCTATTGAAGTAAACTCGGGTGTTGTGTTCTTTATAGGACACAGTGAATGAGCTGTGTGAATAGATCCACTGAGTTTAGCTGCTCAGAGTAACGGTCAGTTCCATCCGTTGTAAAATCTACATGCATCTGTGACAGCAAGGCTGGAGGTTGGAATGCTTTAAACCCCGTGAACTTGGAAAAGGTTTAGTGATGTATATATACTGCTCACAAAAATAAGAGGTTATTTAAAAAACCCCAAAAAGATGTCCTCATCAAATATCCCCTTTTTTTTTGAGCAGTGTATAACAGCCTTACAGCAAGAAGGTCCAGGGTTCAGTTCCAGGGTGGAGCGGTCTGGGTGATTTCTGTGTGGAGTCTGCATGGGTTTACTCCGGGTACTCCGGTTTCCTTCCACAGTCCAAAGACCTGTGTGTTAGGTTAATTGGTGTCTCTAAAGTGTCCCTTAGTGTGTGACTGTGTGCGTGACTGCGTGCGTGACTGCATGCGTGTGTGTGCCCCTTATGATGGATTGACGTCCCATCTAGGGTCGTTCCTGCCCTTGCAGCCACGATTACGACCCCGTGTGGAGTAAGCGGAAGACAATGAATGAATGAATGAATGTGTAACAGATGATTTTAAACGGCACTTCCTTCTTATAGTTTGTAGACGAAAACGGATTTGAGCAGCAACACAATGACATTTATCAGAGACCAAGCTAAGTCATATGGAATGACCTGTCTCTACACCATTTTAAAAGGTTAAAACATCTAAGTCAAGAATGTGCACCACAGTGACCTTTGATAGAAGTTGATACTTCTACAGGATGTGACAGAAAGGTAACCCGTCAGAGAGCTCAGAAAGAATCTGGCATACCTAAAATTGGACACAACAGTGGCTTACAGTATGTGTAGACTACTAATAGTAACTACATCATTTAGGTCATTTCAGTCTGACTCAATGTTACACAGCTGGCTTTAAAAACGAGGTTCATGAAAGGCTTGAAACCATTCTGATAAAAAATCATAATGTATAAAAGTACTAGGTTAGGTTAGTAGTATTAGGCTGATTTCACAATATTATTAAGGCAAATTTTGCCTTGCCAACAACTGTTAATCTGTGATTGTATAAAACAACGCCATTGTGTTAGCACTGTTGAAACCAGTTCTTTTTTAGTAAAATGACAATCATATACAATGTTCACAATAATTAGAGGATTTTTTTGATAGGGCGTATATCATTTTGAAATATCCCCTACTTTTTGTGAGCAGTATAGAAGACCTAGTCTTACAATAAGAGTAAGAAATTGGCTCTCTCAGAAATCTCTCACTGGCAAACAAAAAGAACAAAACACGTGAACTGAACAGTGCAGGATTCACCTCAAGATCAAATAAAAAAAATGAAAATGATGTAATTTGGCATGAGCTACAAGAACTTTGAAAGTTTCCACAAAGTACATATTAAAAAACGGACAGCTAAAATTAACAGCTGCATATGCAAGATTCTCTAATGAATGTAAAGCAAGACTTAAAAACAAGTTGTAGTCATTTTGAACAGTTTAAGCAGTTCTTTCAAGGCAGACAGGCTTCTTAGTGAATCGAGGCTTTTTGAATGCAAATGTATGTTCGCAGAAGGGAATTCATATGAGACTTGGGATGAATCTTAAGCCCATCCAATTGGGCTGGTATCAATTAAACAGGGGCAACTGAGCACAAGGTGCCTTAAGCTGTAAGCCATCACAAAGCTGCAGTTGTAAAGAGACTTTATGTCCATTTGTATACCTAAAATAAATTTTAAAAAACACATCCATTATGAAAGGAGATGAATGTCAAATAGTTTTGCAAAGTGGTTGTCAAGTGTTTACTGAACTGCAGGTTTAAAAACTGATTTTGTCAAGACATCATGCTGTATCATGCCAATGCTATCTGAGCTGTTAATCAGCATTTGAAAGGCTTCATAAACTGTGTTATCCCAGCATTATAAATTCAAAAAGCAGCTGTTTCATTGATCTTAATTAAAACACAAGAAAGACACTGGTCAACAAAGTATTTTTCCTTGTAAAACATGAACACAAACAGTCTCCTGCAAAAGTTTGGGCGAGCGTAATGAAATTCATTTTTCATTATCACATGAAAAGTTAGCGTTACAGATAAGACAACGGTGTGTGTTATCGCCAAAAAAGGACACGATATTTTCTGCAATTTTGCCGATAATGATAATTGGACAATATTTTGGTCATGGGTTATCTACTACTTTTCTTGTTGTTAAGGTACTTTTTTGTTGAAGGATTTTTCTAAGATTGGCTGAGTGTATTTTTTGTGCTGGTAACTTGGCGGGTTTAAGTCTGCTGTTGACAGTTCACTCCCAAAGTTTGACATTATCTTATATATAAGAAAAAAATGTTGCCAAGTTGTATTTAATGGCAACATATTCCCTACAGTTTGCACATTGATGTTTAGCAATTAAATCTAACAACATAGACTGAGTCTGATGGGGTCAGCATTTTTTTTTTCCTGAAGCAGCTTGATCACTCATTTTTAAATTGTCATTATCACTTGTGCTATTGTCACTTTTCACTTTGGTCATGTGTTTTAGGTAGAACAGGTGGTCCATCCTACCTGCCTACATGACACAGTGATTGCTTCTTGGTTTTGACAGTTGCATTTTGTTTTCTTCAAAGTGAGTGACATATTTTATAATGTCAGCTCACACATTACTAAAACAACAGTTAAGATATCATCATACATGATACATATGTAGTAAATATCACACACCCTAGTTACAGAGCACAAACCGAAATCTGCCATATTATATCATATATATCATATATATCATAGTTCTGCTCATTTTAATAAACCATTACCAAATTAAGTTTGACTTTTGAAAAAGAGGAAGGTGCCTGAACCTCTATTCATGCCAAATTTGGATGATTTGGGGAAAATATTTAATTAAATATATTTAAAAAATATTTAATTATGATTTTGGATTGCCCTATGGCCTGGTGGCCAAACTTTACACACACAACTGTTCATAAGACTTTACACAGCAAATTTAATCTAATATATATTTTCAAAGTGATAAAAAATACCATTACCAACAGTATGTAATACCTGTGAAAAATGACACGCTTAAAATCACTACCCCACCCCTAACATTACTGACAAAAACATGTCCTCTGTAAGTAAACACACGTAGAGCACAGAACAATGAGTGGCAAAAAAATCTTCCAAGACACATTTCCATGGTTACTGTGGGCTTCAAGCTCGGTTACAGTTTCCATTTGAAATGCAAATGCAATTTAGAAAACAGTCGTTCCAATCCCCCAGCAGCCTATCAATATTTTTAGATGTCCTGTCAACTGTGCCTGCAATAAATTAGGCCGTCTCAATTTGGTGTCAATTTCAGTGCTCTAAGCACAGTCCTGTCTCTGCTGATTTCACTGGCATTCCACTCGTGTTTTCAGGGATATCCCTAACGCGTTTACTTACCGTTTGCACACAGTATTCTTGAGAATATACCCGTTACTATATATTATAGTAGCGTAAACAGATTTTGTGACTATGGTAAGATTCGGACAACATCCTATTTTAAAGAACGGAACAGGAAAGTTAAATGGCACTTATCTGTACTTTTATCGATTAAGTACCGTAAGAGCCATTTTATTAACCAAATATGCGTTTTAAATAGTTAGGCGAGGAATTAGTGGCTTTCTTTTTAAAATTATTTTTCAAAAGGAATAAGTTATAGATACCGAAAACCTAATAGATAGAGAAACAGAAAGAAAGAGTTAAAGAGAGTGAGAGAGAAAGAGAGGGGAGTGAAGAAGAGACACAGACAGAGAGACAGAGGAGAGAGGAGATGCAGAGATATCACTAATAATGACTTATGATGCCATGCAAATTGGTTCCCTGTTAGTTCTAGCCTTGATCTAGAAACGTCTATATTTGCTGATGTATATACATAACACAGGACAACTGAATCAAAACGTCTTTTGCAAGTGTCCAATAAGCATCTGTCAGTGGGAAGCAATTAAGCTGAGCATCTAGTCTCAGGAGACGCGCGCGCGCACACACACGCACACATACGCATGCATACACACACACACACACACACACACACACACACACACACACACACACACACACACACACACACACACAC